>JACTOM010000912.1:4724005-4895934 GCA_015832385.1 Elymnias hypermnestra | reverse complement strand
AAAAAAAATGATTACAATATTTTAATTAAATTATCTTATTCTAAATAAAATTTAATTGAAAATTCCTTACTCTAAATTAATTTTATTAGATAATATGTCAATAATTCTGTGCTTATATACGACGAGGCTATTGTGGAATATGTCTAATTGTTTGTCTTGCATTGAATATCCGTTGTAGGAATGGGACAACCTTGAAATTGGGGAGTGCTGGCCTAAATTAGTTCTACAGGGTTTTATGCTAATTCGTTGGAAGGTCAGGTAGTTTTAATATTCACAAATAACATGTGGCATTTTAATTTGCCACTCGTCATTTAATATACTATTTTTCATAAAATATAAAATAAAAATATTTCATAAATTTTAAATTTTAAATTTTAATTAATAATTTCTAATATTCTATTCATTTTTATTTACAATTCAAATTCATTAAATTTTCCCTACCTCTAAGGAAATCTAAAGTTTTACATTTGTATAAATATAAACAAGACTTAAGAATTGGTTCGCCAAAGAAGTTTCACTTCTGACATGTGTACTTTGTACGCACGCACTTTTGATTTTTTTAAAACTTTCTTATGATAATCACTTCCTACACTTATTTTATTTTTGATAATTTATATGCTCAGTATTTGGTAGGGCAATATTCTTATTAGTATATTTTGATATTTGCAAGATGTGATACTGACTGCGTAGAGTTCGTCCTTGGTGACGTAGGCGCGGTCCTGGTGCGCCGTGATGGCGCGGAAGGCGTTCTCGATCTCCTCGGACGAGTGCACGTTCTCAGTCTCCTTGCTGATCATGAACGCCATATACTCCTGCAGCGACACTTGCCCGTCGCGGTTCGGATCCACTACGTCTGCACACACACAGCATAGCGAACCATTAAAATCAACTATTATACCATAGACAGAGAGAGAGAATACACTTCATTGTATCTCAGGTAGTATAGGAAATGCACACAATACTTTAATTTAAGTAAAGAGTACAAAATGTGGTCTGCACACACATACACACATACAGGGCTTTGCTCATTTAATATCGAATAATGACTATACATAGGTTTGATTGCCTATGTACACTATTTAATATCTATACAAGATGTTAGAAGACCAGTCCCGAAAACGAAGACAGATGATACTACTAATGACACCTTAGATGATGGGAGGGAAAAAAATCAATCTTGATTTATAAAAATCATATTTTTTTAACGTTTTATTAGCATTATTTACCCTCCATCGTGTTAGCACAGCTAAATGAAACTATAGTTTCATAAGAAAGAAGTTTAAAAATATGATTTTAGCCCATTCCAATCATTAAAGGTGTCATTAGTACTCTCATCTGCCTTCGTTTTTGGGAGCGGTCTCCTAAAAACTCGTATAAACGCTTATAACTGATCAAATTATAGAAATATATACTCTTCATAATTATTTAAAATATACCAAACTTAATATATATTTTCTTAGTTCTCTCTCTCCCTCTCTCTAGTACCTAAATATGTTTTAATTAGTTAATTTTCTATTTAAATTCATAGACAATTACATACAGTGATAAGAACGCCGATGTAACAGTTAATTTGAAGTAAAGTATACACTGCTAATGAATTTTTTATCAATTACAAATCAATGACAAACCGAATTTTTGTTTTATATATTTAATGTGTTTTCATTTAGGAATATTTTGACTGTCAAAATTGGTTAGTTTTTGACTTGATGATAGATATTTATTTCTTCATTAGCTTTCAAAAGTTGTAATGACGTAAATGCATATAGAAATATTTTTATGGTTGAAAATGTGTTTTTAAATATTTACCTCCTCCAAAACCTACAATAGTTTTGAAATACGAACACTTACTAAGTATAGCCTCGAATTCTGGGTCGGGCTGTCCCTCCTCCACCATGGGCAGGTCGTATCCCAGAGCCCGCAGGCAAGACTTGAACTCGTGGTGGTTGAGACGACCGGAGCGGTCCTTGTCGAAATGCTTGAACATCATCGAGAACTCCTTCAGAGCATCTTCACTTACACCTGTGAAGGAATAAAAAGATATTACACTTCATATATAATTTTTGATAGTACAAAGAATTTGTTTTACAAATTTTAAATAACAAACAATACTCAATGAGAAACGAGCATACGATATTTTCATATTTTAATTATGACAGTCGGCGCTATATGGAAATGTGTTTCATATCCCACTTATAAAATAATTTGCGCGTAATTTTTATTTTACGTACTCTTCTAACAGAATAAACTCTATATATAAACACTCATCCTTAAATTCAGTCATTATGGTGTTAGAGGTGCGGCACTTAATTTGTTGACTTCCTATCTTCAAGATAGACTACAAAAGGTATACGTTAATGGCGTAGAGTCGTCGGGATAAATGGTAAGACTGGGTGTCCCACAAGGATCAATACTTGGCCCTTTTCTATTCTTAATATATATAAATGATTTAGCGTACCATGTGAAAGACAAAGGTGATATAGTGCTATTTGCTGATGACACGTTCTTGATATTCAAGATTGATAGAAATAAGGAAAATTTCGACGATGTAAATAGTACCCAGTCACATGTCTCACATTGGTTTTCAGTAAATAATTTAATATTAAACTTGGCAAAGACTAAGCATGTTGAATTCACTTTGCCAAATGCAAAGGAAACGTGTGCAAATATTAGAATTAATGATATTCCTGTAGAGAAAGTCAAATCTACAGTATTCCTAGGTATAACATTAGATTCTGGGCTCCAATATTAAGACTCTGGCAAGTAAACTTAGTTCCGCTGCATTTGCTGTTAGGAAAGTGAGGCAATACACTGATGTTGAAACTGCTAAAATGGTGTATTTCGCTTATTTTCATAGCATTATGTGTTACGGGATACTGTTATGGGGGAAGGCGGCGGACTTTGAAACTATCTTCATTTTGCAAAAAAGAGCAATACGTGCCATATACCAATTGGGATCTCGCGTTTCGTTAAGAGAAAAATTTAAAGAAATATCAATTCTCACAATACCGCCGCAATATATATTAAATAACATTTTATACATCCGTGATAATATTCATTTATGCAGCAAAAGGAGCGAAACACACAAACTTGTAATGCCGTATTTTAGAGTGAAAAAGGTTCAGCAGTCATTTGTCGGGTTGAGCATAAGCATATTTAATAAGATACCGAATCACTGCTGGGTTTGCCTCGACGTAGTTTTTAAGAAGTATGTTAAAAATGTCCTAATAAAAAAGGCATATTATAGTGTGGAAGATTATTTAAGCGATAGAAATGTTTGGATTTGATTCCAGTTGCTCACAGAAGCAATATATTACACATTGTAGCATACAAAACTATCTTTAAAAGGGTAACCGTTGAGTTTCTTGCCGGTTTCTTCTCAGCGGATTCAACTTTCCGAACCGGTGGTAGATTTGTTACCAACGGACCGACTACTGACGATACAAAAGTACTTTTTGAGCCTACTTGAATAAAGAATATTTTGATTTGATTTGATTTGAATATCAGATGAAGATAACTTTTGAAATGATACCCTACGATTTTAAAGTAATATGCCTATTTCATGTATGTAATGGAAAAAAAATGTCTTACCATAAAATATCAACTGCATTAGGAATTGAACAATGGAATTAAAAATTGATGTATACTGACCAGAGTGGTTTCTGGCTTGGATCTGTTGCTCCAGATTGTGTTGCATGCGCATGGACAGCTGGTCGAGCTGGTCCCACTGCTGGGCCAAGCCCACAGTGCTGTGCTCAGTGTAGCGATTGTCCAGGATCAAATGCTCTTCCAGTGCAGCACCTATTAACAACAGTAACATTACAATAAATACGTATAGAGACGGCTTCGCTAACGCGGTGGTGCGAGTACTCGCTTTTCTAGTAGAGGTCACGAGTTCGATTCCCTATAGGGCGAAATAAAATCTCTATCGGCGTGGAACAGAGTCAATAAGAGGCAGTCCGGCGCGCATCTCTCGGTAGATCTCGGGTGGCGTCCGCCGGTGCAGTCGACTCTTGAAACTGTCGCGTTCCTAGCTATTATTATTAATGAGTTTGTGTAAATTGATATCGGGAACATTAACTGATTGAACATTAAAATCCGAGTTAATTAATAAAGTGTTTGATTGCACCAACATTACCCATCAACGCCCACAGTATGGAAATGGAAATTATGGATGCCATTAATGACGATGTCGGCGGAGAACCCTACGCCTCTATGCTTTATGCTTCCGTGTCTCTTATTCTCAGACAAGTATATTATTTTATACGGTTTCAAAGTATATACACACATATAAAGCACGATTTAAAGCAATGTCAATCTCATTTTCTCACAAATTCAAACTTATGAATTTATGTGTCTGTCTCTTTTTAGTTTCATCGACTTTCAAATCACAACAATGCTAAAGAAGTTTTTACATTAAAAAAAAAACTGGTTACCTAATTCTTCAAGACGTCGCAGGTCAGCGCGACGTGCGCGCACTTCTGTAGCGCGTTGGCGGAGGGTGGCCAACTGCGCCTCCAGCGACCCCGTGCCCTCCATCATAGAAGTACTGTACACACGCATAAAAAAATGTCACGAGATGGAAAACAACACACAAAAAGTATACTAAACAAATGGAAAGAAATACAGTTGAGACATATATCTCACCTTTGTTGGATACCAAGAAGAAATAACACAAAAATCACAAATTACGTTACTCAAGCGCTTTATTAAATATTACTTCTCTATCTATTAATTCTCTTTTATTTACTTATATATGTTCAGTGTACAGTAAAGATTGTCATATTTCACATTTATCTCCTACTCTCTTTTAAATAAGAGATAATAAGTTCTCATCTTGTCTTTTACCTTATGCTTTTCTTTTTTAATTTTTTAATAAACTATGTTAAATACAAAAATATCACAACAAAGCATTTAGTAAATTAGATATAGACAAACGATAGAAAATAACTGTAACACTATATTTACTGTATAAAAAATCCAGTAAATATTTTTTTTTATCTGTATTAAGTAGATATTTGATATTTTTTTTTATTAAACCAATTTTTTTTTATTTCCATTTGTTTACTATTTATATCATAGAATAATTTTTTCTCGACAAATCTCACTTGCCTTGTTAATAATAAACTATATTAATTGAAAACTGAAAACAACACTAACATTAATTACCACAACAACCAGATTCTTTTTATACATTTAATGAGAAGATGATGAGATATGGTCGTTTTATTTAACATAAAATGCACATTAAAATGGATAATCCTATAATACAAAAGATTTATTTCACACCAGTTTAGACTTTTTCTAGACATATGGCAATAGATGAAATGATCTGTTTTATTACAGTTAGGATGTATTTTCGCATATTTTTTTAAAATCTATTGATATTAATAATTAGTAAAAAAATACGTTCAAATTAAATTAGGTTTTCAATATTTACCAAGATGTATTAACGATAAAAAAAAATTAAGTCACAGCGAAAAACCACATAAAAATTAAATGTTCACTTGGCCAAAATGTATTATTTATTGCGAATTTGTATTATAATATACAATATATGTTATAAAAAGTAACTCTGTCTTTCGGTCATAATTTCAATAAGGTGAATTAGAGGATACATGTGCAATCATTTCTCAAATTGAGGGTGATAATAATTGAATATATAAAACAACTGATATATAAATTCTAAGGAGACAAACTTGTCAATAGATGATATAGTTTTAAGAGTTTTGTCAACGTCACAAAAAAATCCCCTTTTTTGTCTATTGCTAATGGGATAAAACAATGATTTTGTTAAATTAATAATGAACTTTCTTCATTTAATACAAACTGTACTTTATTGTTATAAAACAAGTGAGAAACTTTAAAAACTATACAATTTGAGGGAGCATTATTGTATAATAGTTTACCAGACAATATAATTTGTACAAAATCTTTTGAAACTTTTAGATATTTGTTACCAAAACATTGTATAACTCTATAAGTTTCTTTAATAAGTTTTCCACAGTTTTATGAATACAAGATTTAAGCTTCTATCACATGTATCACACTTTTTAAGTATGTAATATTACTTTTTTTTTGTTAATTTTTCATGAAGTGAATGTTTTCTTTTGAGAATAGAGAAAGAGAGAGAGAGAGAGAGAGAGAATACACTTTCTTGTACACCATACACAATACTTACAATAGATACCATAACCTAATCATAGGGTACAAAAAGGCGGCCTTATCGCCAAGTAGCGATTTCTGCCAGGCAACCTTAGGGTTAGACAGATTTATTCCGGAAATGTGTAGATGGTGTATAAAAGGTGTAGTACATAGATACATAAAAAACATACATGAATACATATAAAGTTACATACAAATATATATAATAATAAATATATATTTACATACGAACCCAAAAATACATATTATAATAAGGTAATATATATAATTATATATAAATATAGTGCACATGGAGAGGTAGTGAACCTTGACGAGGTTTTTAAAAACATTGAAAGAATTGGCCTCTCTGATCGTCAGAGGTAGCTCATTCCATAATTCGATCTCCTGTACCGCAAAGGATTGCCCAAAGAACATAGTTTTATGGGGAATAATATTTAGTTTAAGGCTCCGAGATGGCCTTAAACATAAAAGAACCTAAACCTAAATTTTGATAATTTTACATATTTTATAATTTGTTGTAAGTAATCTGATCTAGACATCTGATAAACTAGAATAACTAAACCAATGCTGTGTACATCTTTAATTGTTGCATATATCAGATAAGTATATAATTTGATATAAAAATATGTAATGTACAAAATATATATGCTTTTCATATAAAAAATACATGTTCTGCTTCTTTATTAATAATGTATATGTACTTAACAGTGTAGAAAAGATCGCTGTTTTTTTTTATTATTTATACAGTGAAACTTGGTTAAATGGGACCTGGATAAATGAGAAACCTCTATTATTGAGAGTTGCAATGAGTACTTTATCATTGAATTACCGCAATGGAACTTGGTTAAATGAGATCTGATTTATAGGGTATATTCGATGTTTACCTTTATAATTGGAACTCTGTAACTCAATTCCCTCTATAAATGAGACTGATCTGGTTGGGACAAATTTTAACACTTTTGTTTACAAACATTAGAATGATCTTTCGCACAAGCTTTTTTTGTCAGAACTCAGGTTTTGAGTTCAAAACAAGGGAGTAAAAGTGTACAAAATGCCCTACCGTAAATATGAGTATCTGAATAATAAGTCAAACTTAACTGTAATACATAATGTATGTGCACGTACATAACGGAAGTGACGACTTGTTGCTAGGGTGGTTGGATGGTCAAATATAAAGAGACCGCAATGACTTGTTAACGACACGTGCTTCGGATCGTGAAGGCCGCAATAGGGGTGCTATAAAAGGAACCGAGCGCAGATTCGGTATTAAGTTCTTAGTGACTGCGTCGGTGCACGGACCGTTACCTTTGTGATAACCAGTATTGCTATAATAATACCAGACTTCTGCCTTCGTTACATAGGCAAACTCATTATCATTTGCTATTTGTATTGTTATTTATTACTGTCATATTCTAGTTTCATTAATATATTCCTTATCTTATAATCAATGTTTCCTTCTGATGTCCGTCCCTCTAGCCTACCCTCTTTTAAATCCGATATACATATTAAATTCATAACACGAAAAATACACATTTTTATTAAAATTTCCATCTCTCCCTCTAACAATGGAATAGCTCTCTGTGAAATGAGACAACTATAATTTTCTACCCTAATTGGAAAACTGGGATAATGGTAAAATAAATAAATGGTACAACATTCTTAGTGCCTTGAAATCCCAATTAACCGTTCCATGGTATATGCCTTTTCTACGTTAATGTTTTATGTATCACAAGAAAGAGTATTGTATTTTGAGTGAAAAAGTGATATAATATCATTTGGGCCAAGTGTGCGAAGCGTCAAAGTGAACAGCGGTTAAATGTAATGCTACACGCATCATTCGGATACGTTACCCGTCCCAGCCTAGCAGCCGGTACCTGCACATCAATCTCAACTCAACATTTACGTATAGGTATTAAGGTAACCATAAATAACACTCCTTAATAATCTTTTATAAATATATATAACTACAAATAATATTCTTTAACATACTTTTATATATGAAACATTGCCCTACAAATAATGTCAAACATTTACATACATACACGCAGAGAACTGTCTTTTCACTCGCCACGATCCTTACATATCTCCTTCACTTCCTTCAAACGTTCGTCGGTTTAGAATACTCTTGAGCTGGACCTTATTTAAAATGTTCTGAATTTGGTCCAGGAACGTTCGCCTTGGTCTTCCCCTTCCAACTTTCCCATTCACTCTTGACTCATAAAACCTTTTTGTCAGTCTCCTTCCATTCATTCTCTCTACATGCCCAAA
Source organism: Elymnias hypermnestra (assembly GCA_015832385.1). Taxonomy (NCBI): domain Eukaryota; kingdom Metazoa; phylum Arthropoda; class Insecta; order Lepidoptera; family Nymphalidae; genus Elymnias; species Elymnias hypermnestra. Next base: position 4,887,504 of record JACTOM010000912.1, on the reverse strand, counting down.
CCATCTAAGCATACCTTTCTTAACTTTAGTCACTACATCTTCTTTTATACCAGAATGTTCTAATGATTATAAAGTATATATTTTACTGTTACGGCTGGACTGAGAACTTAAGAGCGTAATATATTTAAAAAAATTCAAACGACATATATATCTTTTGAAATATCAGTCTTCATTTAAAGTGACATATCACGAAAAATATTTTTTTAAATTGCACAAATAAAATCACGAGAATCTAAAAAACAATACATATCTACAACCCTGGTGTATAAAAGGTTTCAAACGTAATGACATAATTTTGATGACTATATCACCCCATATTCAATTATATCGCCGTCTTTTCGCCTGTTCTATTCATATTTTGGCCTATTTTTCATATTTGTCGTAACGCTATTGTCACGCATTTACCAGCTTACTCCCCAAGTCAAGAAGTCTTACTTCAAAAACATATCATTAGTACCGAAATAAATAATTTACATTTGAAACATGACTCTATATACGTAGGGACTTTATTATTAAGCGTATATAATTATTAGAAATAACTTCGCCTTTGGACTCTAGGTTATTTTACTCTACTTCTCTGGTCAAGTCTGCTCAATTTCGAGCTGTAGTCAGTGACGGACTATGGTTCGATTTGTTATAATTTATTGTATTTAGTGAACAACGTCCATACCGCGTCTCCGTGAGCCATTGGTGGAACGCGTTGGCGTGCTTTGCGAACTCTTTGCGCAACTTGTCGTTCTCCTCCTGGCGCTGGGCTTCCTTGGTCAGCTCGACATCACGTTCCGCTGAAACACACAAAAGTTTATATATTTAAAAGATATACCAACAGTCCTTTATATAAAAAAAACACCGGCGTAACACGAGTAGTTTACAATAGAGGTCTCGAAAACCGAATATAACGACAGATCGGTTACAACAACCAAATGACAAGGACCCGGCTGTATCTCTATACAAACTAATAAATAAAGTATAACGTATATAACGACATTGGATACAGCGACATATCGCTTAAATATCAAAACTTCATCGAAATTAATCGGTTAAAACGACCAATCCTTTATTTGTTCCAGACTCCGCTGGAATGACTAAAATAATAGATTACATTAAAAACTATAGGTTTACTTTCATCATAATAAACCATCATTTTATTTTTTCACGTTTTATTTGAAAACAAGTTCTGAAGCATAACCTTTACTAAAAATGTTGCTCAAAACAAATATATATATAACGTTTGAAACATACGGTCTATTCAATGTCGTTATATCCGGTTTTGACTTTTTTTACATTGTATAAATACCGTTTAGATGTAATTCTTAGTTGTTTTTAAATACAATCGTCGGTCATAAAATAATCGATATGAGAAAATACCAGCTTTAATAAAAGGTTTTGATCTAATATACTATGTGTATGCGTCTGTTTGGTTCTAAATAAAGGTACTTTTTGAAAATACCTATGATCTTGCGCAGGTTGCGCCAGGTCTCCTCGAGAGCCTCCATGGTGAACCAGGTGTAGGGGTTGGCACCCACGTTGAACGACTTGATTTGCGCGTCCAGGGCTGCCAGCGCTTCGAAGTCACTCTGAGCCGACGACAGCGACGCCTGCGTACGATTTTGTGAGATTACATTACTACTATAGTCAACGCATCATGAAACCTGTGGAGGTGTTCGTCCGGCAGTTGGCGAGGAACATGTTCCGCCACGTGGACAACTCCAGGCAAACACACCTCCATAACATTGCCAGCTAGCAGTCTAGATCAAAAAGCACTGCGCATCCACTACCTCACGACCTCCTGCTGTCACTACCATCAAGTGTGGGTGAAGATGTCGACGTAACACTCGGACTGACCTGGATGGTCATGGTTAGAACAACGGGCAGAAACAAATACCGGTTATCATCAATGCCTGAGAAAATTTGCTTGGGTAATGGCAATGCCTCGAGGCCCTTACCCCACAACTTGGTCAAGAAGAACGCCGGATGCATTATGAACAGAGGTTTCGGGTCATAAATTATATTTGTGTCTATCTCGCTCACACTTACAGATATTATGGAGAGGTTTAGTGATGTGTCTAAGAATTGTGGATGTGCATATATAGGTACGATTGATATGCGAAATTATGTTAAGTATTAATTGGAATAATTTCTTGGCAAACTTTTTACTCTGGGTCAGTTTTCAATTCTTTTTTAAACACAAACACGTTATGTATTACAGCCCGGTCTTGAGCGTTGGTGTCACCATTTAATTTCTTCAAAACCCATGTTAAAAAAAAATATTCTCGAAAGTGATTGTCATAACATAAAAATAAAAGTGCGTACAAAGTATACATGTCAGAAGTAAAACTTCTTTGGCAAACTAACTTTTAAATTATTATTTATACAAATCTAATACTTTAGATTTCCGTGACTTAGAGGGAGGGAAAAAGGATGAATTTAATTGTCATTAAAGTGTCGAAAATTAATACAAATAATTTATTGAAATCTCATATGACTAATTGTAAATAAAAATGCAACGTGAAATTTTTGTCAAGATATAAAATTATTAATTAAATTTTGTTTTTGTATTTTAAATTTGGAAAAGAGAATTTATGGTATATTTCATAAAAAATAGTGTATTAAATTATGAGTGGCACTTTAAACTGCCACATGTTATTGGTAAATATTAAAACTAACCTAACGTTCAAACGAATTATCAATCAATCAAATAACAAATTGTAAATAAAAATGCCAGGCGTTTTTGTCAATATTAAAAATTATTATAAATTTAGAAATTTATTTTATCTTTTATGAAAATAGTACATTAAATGATTTAATGAAGAGTGGCAAATTAAAAAGCCACATGCTATTTGCTAATATTAATACCTAAACTTCAAACGAATTAGCATGAAAAACGCTGCACATCTTCGTGACGCTAATCCTGAACAATTTTACCCTAAAGAAGTTTCACTTCAAAAAATAAAACAATTTAACATATTCCTATGTATGTATGAGAGTATTGCGAAGAATTAAACTCATACCTGGAATTGCGCATGTGCATCACGCAACGCCCTAATCTCCTCAATTGAGTTGCATCTCACTGGGTCAGTAAGATCTTCCTCAGCATTCTCGAACCAGGAGTTGAAAGCTGATGCCTGGAGAAAAAAGAAGAATATGCTTTAACATTAATTGTTAACTTTTCTGCAACTACTAACGCCATCTATGTTAAGCAAGAAGCAACCCATAGCTAGAGCTGCACTGTTTCAAATTGCAAGCACGAGGATTGATGACATTAATAGCTATCTATAGACATATGGTACTTAGAAACGTGCCGACAAGGTACGGTGACGTCACAGCGGAGCAAGTAGCGGCCGTAACGTCATTAGTCTGTCGATTACCTTTTTGGCAAACGTGAGATAGAGCTCCTCGATCTGGCGGAACTGATCCTGCAGCCGCAGCAGACGGGTCTTGCGAGCGGCCGAATCCGACAGAAGAAGTAGCCAACGCTCGATGACGTCACCGTGGCGACGTGTGATCGCCGCGCTTTGCTCATGGCCTGCTGCCACCAGCTGTTCTTTCAATCCAGTGATGTTCTGGATACCCTCGTGCTCAAAGGCGACCAGACCTGCCAGATTAAATAATGACTAACTAAGACCAGCATAACTAAAATCGATTAGGTCGATTGATATTTATCACTTTAATAAAAAGACTATCAAATACAAACGATTAGTCAAATTCACTACAGTGATACGATATTCATAAGTGATTAGTAGAATATAGAAAAAAACATTGTAAAGCTATTTCAACATCTGGCTCGAAGGACCATATTTTGCGGACTCTTGTTGTGAAATTATTGTATGATTTATAAATAAAGAAAACTTGTATATTACTGAGTGAATAAGTAAATATGAGATTTTTTTCAGGGTTTTCAAGAATCTGCACAAAACTATTTTTTATTTGAACAAACTTGTAATTATCGTTTTAAATCGACACTACAAAGAAATGCAGCGCCCTTCCTGCTTAATTATTTTTAAATCCGGAGGAAATATCTTATATCATAAGCGCCCCTTGCATTAGGCTACATAAATACTGAATATCATGTTCGGTTGGGCAAGTAATAATCTATTGAAAAATAAAGTATGTGCATACAGAGTACACATGTCAGAAGTGAAACTTCTTTGGCCAACTAAGTTTTAAGTCCTGTGTATGTTTATACAAATCTTAAACTTTAGATTTACAAGACTTAGAGGGAGGGTAAAAGGAAGATATGTTAGGAATTTTATGAATTTAATTGTAATCGAAATATTAAAAGTGTCGAAAATTAATACAAATAATTTATTGAAATCTCAAATGACTAATTGTAAATAAAAATGAACGTGAAATTTTTGTCAAGATATAAAATTATTAATTAAATTTTGTTTTTGTATTTTAAATTTGGAAAAGAGAATTTATGGTATATTTCATAAAAAATAGTGTATTAAATTATGAGTGGCACTTTAAACTGCCACATGTTATTTGTAAATATTAAAACTAACCTAACCTTCCAACGAATTAGCAATAAAAAAAACGCCGCTCATCTTCGTGACGCCAATTACGCGTTTCTTTCGTAAAAAAATTACCCTCATGCGCCTATTGAAGTTTCACTTCAAAAATTTTTTACAGTCCAGATATAACCGGATAAAAGTATATATTATTTTATACCGGCGTCAAAGGTGTCTTGTTTGGTGAGCAGGGTCTGCACAGTTGATAAGTCTCTGCCGAACTCGTCAGAGCGTACATGTGTCTCCTTATCGGCGATCCAGGACTCCACGACATCAGCTTTCCATAGCAGTTGCAAGTACGCAGAATTATCCACCAGGGCAGCCTTACGCCTCGCTGCTAATGCCGTCAACTTCTCCAATTTAGCCTGAACATACAAAATAAAACTTTTAATTACAGATAATGAAGGGCAAGGCCTAAAAGTACTTTTTTGTCCATAATTACTTTGGGTGTTACATTTAAAACTTAATTCTTTTGTACTTATAACATTTATTCAAGGGTTACCTGGCGTAGATTGCTAAAAGCAATTGTAATAAATTAGGTAAACTAGATACTGTGTGTAGTAAAGAAATATCTTCCATTTTTATGCTGATTATTCAGCTAGCAGGCCTGATTTTTTAGCTAATAGTACTAAAATTGGAAAAAATAAATATTACGAGTTGGTAGCAGCTCACTCTGTTTTTTAATTCATTCATATAGTCCAAGAATGTTTGCCCTAAACACCCAATCTAGATTTGACCAATTTAAGAACAGGAGTTTTAGGAAATACCAGAGATCAAAATCAAAACACTTGCTAGCAAAACCAGCACCAAACATTATTTCATAGGTCATTAAAATGAAAATTATCTGGTATGGCATAAAGGGTAGCTCTTCACAAATGCAAAAGGGAACTTTGAATGACTAGAACCCCATGGCCACAAAACAGTTTAATAAAATAAAATGTAGAAGGGGTATATACCCCATATGCTGACCTGTAATGCATGCAAACGATGTGCGAGGGCATCTGCATGCAAGTTTCCAGCTGCCAGTAGTCGTTCTCCCTCGGCTGTTAGATCCCGAACTCGTTCGCCACGTGCCGCCAGCTCAGCCTCAAGGGCCTCGTGTTTCTTGAGGAGGCCTTGCACTGCTGCCATGCTGTCGCCGCACTCGCTCACCACCACTAATTGCTGTTTCTCACTGTGCCAACCAAACACCATCAGCATATTTGAATGATTTGAAACGAAATTGCATTTTTTTTTCATATAGTATGCTTATTTTGTCACTTTTTTGTAGTGAAGCATCTTTGGGCACATGAGGGTAAAATTTGTACGGATGAAACACGTGATTAACGTCACGAAGATGTGCAGTATTTTTTTATGCTAATTCGTTTGAAGGTTAGGTAATTTTAATATTTACAAATGACATGTGGCATTTCAATTCGCCACTCGTCATTATATATATAATAATATGAAATACTATTTTTCAAAAAATATAAATATTTCATAAATTCTCTTTTCAGAATTTTAAGTTCAAAAACAAAATTTAATTAACAATTTCTAATAGTGACATAAAAACCCGAGGCATTTTTATTTATAATTCGTCATTTGATATTTTAATACATTATTTGTATTAATTTTCGACACTAACTTTTTAAATACAATTAAAATTATGAAATTCCTAACAATTCTTCCTTTTTCCCACCCTGTAAGTTTCAGAAACCTAAACTTTTAGATTTGTATAAATAAATATATGACATGACACGTGTCCTTCGGACATGTGTACTTTGTACACGCGCACTTTCATCTATTTTTTATGACAAAGAGATAAAATAATTTAGCGGTACTTTGGTATAGACATGGGAAAGGCAAAATGTAGACAATACTATATTTTAATAATACCTTGTTCAGGATGAAACTGGACATATTTTATAACGCCTTATTAAAATAGTTCGCGCCTTCTGTTGTACATTGATAGGATATTATCTAGTGTGTTTGAAAATTCCCCATAACTCTAATGACAGACAGTAGTATATCTGATCAAATATACCTGATCCAGGCTTCCTCCTCATCAAGTTTGGCAAGGAATTGTTGGTATGCGAGGGACTGTTGTAACTTAGCTCCTCGTTCCGCTGCCAGCGCTTGAAGCGCTTCCCACGCTTGCGCCAGCGCACGCAAGCGCTGCTCGATCTCAGCCACGCCCACATTGCTCACATCCTTATATACAAAACAAGATATATTCTCACTGGCTTATTAGAATTTTCAGAAAAATAAAAAAATAAATCATTTAAAAATTAAAAATGCTTTCTTAAAAATAGACGATATTATATATTTATTTTCAGTAAATTTACTAGAAATAACCAGAACTACTTTTTACATTTTAATTGAATGAAAACCACACTAATATATTTTTAATAAATTAGTATTTCAAAGTGAAAATTTCAAATAGTACTGAAAAATGTTAACAAAATTTGGATAACAAACAGAAATTGTTACCTTCAATTTTTCACCAGCTTCCTGTACGGCTTGCACAGCTGGTTCATGGCTGGCCAATTCGGCTTCTAGGCGTTTGTGCTTTTTAAGCAGGTTCTGCACGCCAGTTAGATCACGGCCGTAGTCATCTGACGCAACTAGGAGTTTCTTTTCCCTGAAGCAAAATTATAGTTGTACAAATATGCAATTAAGGTTAAAACACGACCTGCAAAGGTTTATAAACTATAGTTTATTGGAGAAATAAATTATAGTTTCAACAAAAAATATTTTGACTTTATTTCAATCACTTTAAAGATGAGAACTGACTTGATCCACGACTCCTCATCAGCGATGTCCCTGAAGAACTGGTGCAGAGTGTTGGCTTCGTCGAGACGTGCACGACGATGTGCAGCGAGGGCACGTACTCTGTCAAAGCGCTCGTTGATTGCGGAACGACGAGCACCAATACCCGCACTGTCGAACTGACCAGAGGACACCAAAGCATCGGCTTGCGTGTTCATATCTGATAATGGAAACATAATATAGATAGATAAAATATTCTTTATTGCACACTAAAAAAAACAAGTAATACAGAAGCTAATTTAAACAAAAAGTCTTAACAGTCTTGCTGGTGCAATGGTGCAAATACTCGACTCATTAGCAGAAGTTTTGGGGTAGAGAAATTTAGGAAATTGCATTTTGTAATTTGTTTTAGTCTGGACTGATGGCAAACTGTGGCTAGTTTCCAACTTAAAAGCAAAAACGTGCAGTCTTAAAATAAAAAATCTGAAACCATACTGCTGTTTTAAAATGTTTATAAACATTATCTAACAAACATGTGTTTACAATGTTAAAAAACGTTTTCATGTTAGTTAATATTAGTAAGCATTTGTAAAATAATTGTCATTTAACAATTTATAAGACAAAATTATTTGTTATCATTTGTTAGTAAACATGTATGCAGGCGACAGCAGGGTATGCGAAGAGTGACCGGGGCACCGTTCAATGCAAACTGCGAGCCGTTGCCATGTTTTCAAGTGTTATAAATGTGTGTAAACATTTCTCTCTGTGTAGGAGCACTTAAAACATGTAACAATTTCTAACATTTGAAAATGATTGAAAATATTTTTAAACAGCTGTGTAGCAGCACCATAACAGATAAATCACCTCATACTGTGTTAGTGCTAACCTATTAGCAATAAAAAATGGTGAACATATTTTGAGGCGATTTCTACCAGATAACCTTAGGCTTAGAGTGACTGCATGAGGTTAAATGGGTAAGTGTTGCACACTAATAAATATATCTATGCATAAAAATTTCTCTATATATTAATAGAGTGGAATACCTACCTACCCCTATGGAAATGAGGCATGATGCTATGTATGTATGTATGTGTGGAATACCAGGTTATACGAAAAAATAAAATTGCACAGGGCAGTTTAATTTATGAATTAAAAAATATGAATATGACTAATTACATTATTGAAGGCGTAAAATGTAGTATTTATTTAAACCCTTTTTACATTCCAGTGTATTTGGAGTAGCATTCAAATGTATACGACATTTACAAACTTCATATATAATTGTGTGTATATATACGTTTGAAAAAAACAGTCAAATTTAGCAGGAGTTAAGAAAGGATTATCCACAATTCTTTCTTGCCTATATTAACATATTATATAAATAATTATAAAATACCATTAATTCTGTCTTCGTGAGCTTGAATATCGGCTTCTACAAGCTGATGTTTTTTCATGAGGTTCTGAACGGACGCTAAATCCTTTCCAGAGTCTTCGGAAGTAAGTAGACTTTCAACCTGTACAAATTGAATATTATTTCAAAGCTATTTATTATACATATATACATCTTATTGTTCATACATCATAGCAACCTAATTATTAAATAAATCAATAAAATTTTGTATATATTATTAATAGAATACTTTAGCTTTTGACAAAAATGAATATTAAATTTTACATATTCCCTCTAGCATTAGGAATTTGTCGAATAATGAAACTATTTATGCCAGGTAATATTTACCTCGCCAAGCCAGAAGTCAAGGTCCTTGACGGCAGCAATGTATGTACGTTGTTTGTTGGCCTCCTTCAGTTTGAGTGATTTTTCAGTAGTCTTCTGAGTGAGGAACTCCCACTGGTCAGCAATGGATGCAAGTCGGGCCTTTAAAAAGCGACAATAAAGTCAAAGTCAAAGTCAAAAAACCATGTTTAAACTCGTAACTACTGCGTTTCTTGCGGGTTCCTATCAATTTCTTAGTAATCGTTTTGTTACAACAAGTGATAGATGTATTATTACATTTCTTAAAGATAAATTGCATATATACAGCACGCACCTTCATACACGCACGTTCACACACACACATGTAACGTATACTAATAGAGGTGACAATTAAAGTCAACTACTGTTGTGTTCATGTTAAGTACAATTGTTAAAAAATGATGTTTAAGAAAAGAAGAATTCAATTATCATATTGATGTATTAAGATTGTAACTGACAAATATGAAAAAAAAAATAGTCTTTACACATAAGTATTAGTGAATTGGAGCTCTGACTTCAGAACTAGTGTTAACCGTACGTCAGAAGCCAGTTCATTTACTTACAGATATTTATTACTGATGTTGACAAATGGTAACAAAAAAACAATTCAAATCGTCTAAAAAAGTAGCGTGTGTGCACGTGTGATCACGTGAAAGTATTTGTGTGTGTGTGTGTGCGCGTGTGTGTGCAGGGGAATGTTACCTTATAATTAAGTACTTAACTATATCTAATTATCTTATATATGTTATAGTGTATGTAGCAAAAAATGAGGCTCGTTTTATTTGAAAGAATGTTCCGTTGAACTCAGTATTTTCAGTTCTCAATATATTAGTTTTTTGTACATTTTATCATCTTTAGATCACTTTCAAATTAACATTCCTATTATATCCTTATACATTCAAAATAAAGATTATTCTTAATTTTTACACGAAATAAGATAGTAATTTATCAACATAATCTTTAGTTTAACATTAAGATTTTACATTTTTGAATTCCTTAGTATGTATGGGATATATCCAAGTGCATTACCTGTACAGCATCTTCGCTTCCGCTGCACTGTCCACGCTGCACGAGGTTCCCTCCCATGGCCAGCACGGACTGGATACGCTCAGCATTGGCAGCCAGCTCGGCTTCGAAAGCCTGGTGCTTTTGGTGCTTGGATTGGATGTTGGCCGGGTCCTAGCACAAACAAACATTAACACACTACTTTACTACTATAGTGACACATCTAAAAATAATATAATTAGCAGGGTAATGGGCAAACAAACAATTTAGGTTCCAAGTTCTGTTCGACATCATTTGTGTAGTTTATGTCACATTTTTTTTAGAAAAATGTACACTAATAAAAACAAGAAACATGGTTTTGGTCAAATATTTAATATCTCCAAAGTAAACTGTTGTAATAGAAATTAAACATTTCATTTTCTTTTAAGGTTATCACATAAAAAAAAATGGAAGTTTAAAACTTCTCCAGTAAAATGGTGGGGTGAGTCGTGGGTAACATGGAAAAATGATGAATATACATTTTATGCATGACATTACGACATTTTTTATGACTATAGCTCATTGATGACCTTCAAAACTGTTGGTAATTTCTACCTGCAAATAATTACATTTTGTAGTACTACATTATCTACCATAAGACTTATATTATTGCAATAATAGATCATCTGTCCGTTTAGTTACGTGTCACTATCGAATTAGCACAAGGTTCTAATAACAAAATGAGTAAGGCCTAATTACTACCTCAAATGGGAAATAAAATGTGTGGGGAAGGTAATAAGAGGATAAAAAACTTCCATAATGTTTGGTGATAATACCTTGTAGCTTTCTTCAGTGGCGAGTTGCAGCTTCTCCGCAATCCAGTTCTCCATTTCATCGGCATCGCGAGAGAATTGTTGTAGTGTCTGTTCATCTCCCAACCTACGTAATAAATAAAAAAAATGGTTTTCGGTAAGACAGTTTACGGACAATAATTTTAAGTAATAACGTCACAAGAAAATATGGATGAATTGTTATTGTAATAAACAATGGAATGAGGCCGATTGCGCCTTTCTATCGCTGGTTCCATACTGTCGCTTGCACGCTCATCGTAGAGGGAACGCGAAAAGATATACTTTTACGTCCGTGCAGCCATTATTCACTCGAGAAAAAATATTATTTTCGTATACATATTAGCGTTTTATTGTAATCTAACTTAACAAGAAGGTACTTTCTAATCTTAATGGTTTGGACGCGTCAAATCAGTAGCACGCTTTTTGTTTGAATCTTATTTGTAGTTTATTTTTACTCCAAGCTTTAGATGTGGGGTCATTGTCGTGTTTCTTGTAGGTTCTTCTCAGAACAGGACGACAATAAACCCTCATAATTTTAAATTTTTAAATCGTGTATTACAAATAATATGAAAACGATAATTTTGTAATTAAACTACTTTTTATTATTTACTATTTTGTCGCGCTCGTTAACTTTACTTAAATTTAGAATTAATGCTATTAGTCTTTATAATACTATTTCTTTAGGTGTTGTTGCTTGTATTAGCTATCGTTATAACTAAATTACAACGCAATAGAAATCATCAACTGGCAGAACGGGAACTATTCTCTATCGAAGCTTTTCAGTGGAAAAAAATTTGTCATACCGCGATCGTTTCTCGATGAGTGCCTCTTTGAGGTGTCGCCAGCGGTCGAGTACTTGTTTGCGTTTTTTATCGATAGGATCCGCAGCGTAGTGGTCTGAAGCAATCAGCTGATCTGCTAGCGTTTGCAGCTGCGCGATCTTCTCTTCCTGTACAATGAAACAACTTTCAATAATACTGATTTTTATCAAAAGGTAGTATTAACCTATTAACCGGCCTAATAACGTCCCATTGTGTGGGCACAGGTTTCCTGACTCATAAGGGGGTTTTTAAAGCATAGACCCACCACACTGCTTAACTGTGGGTAAGTACCGAGATATGCAGGTTTTCTACAACAATAATAAGAGACAAAGATAGCTGTTACTGTTATGGAATATCAGTTACTATTTCAATGTTTTTGTTATTTAAAATGAACTTTAAAACAAGTGTATTAAGGTTTGATTTTATTAAACAATAGATTTGAACAAATTATTAGGTGTGCCATCTTTAATGTTCAGTCCTACAGTAGTGAGTCAGTTACTTACGTGTGCATTGATCGCCTTGTCGAAGTCTTCGTGCTTCTTGATGAGCTGCTCTACGTTGTCAGCTGCATCGGGTGTGTCGACTGCTGGGGCCAGGAAGGCTTCGCGGGCTCCCATCCAGGCCTCGGCCTGCTCGCAATCGCGGTAGAACAACTGCAGCTCCAGGTTCTGGTCCAACTTCATACGACGCGCTACCCAGGCCCTGAATGACACAACGAACATTAAAAAAAAAGTTTTATGTAAGAATTAGGATCTAATAATATATTGTTTTCATATAAGAATTTAGAACGACGTTAACTTCCCCAAGGAAGGATTACTTATATATTTTGATTATAATCAGTCAAAAGCATAAATCAAATATACAGGGTTATTGGTATTCAGCTTATTTCCATTAGGTGTGATAGAGCTGACTATTTGCGATAATTTTTACCCCGATATGCATTATGCAAAAATAAACCATTTTTGAGATATTGTGTTATTTAGCTTTCTTCGAAAATAAGTAAAAAAATGCAACTTAAATACTTTATAAAAAGTATCAATTTAAATCTCATTGCTTGTTCTGAGTTATAAAAAACGATTAAACACTGGTTATCTACAGTATTAAAATAAAAACAAATATCTGTGTAAATATAAAATGACAGACAAAAACCTATCTTATATATATGTTTATTTGAGATACTTTCCATTAAAATGCCTTAGAAAAAATTGTTATTTCAAAATGTTATTACATATCGATGAAATAATTAATATTAGACAGTTTTGCATATGTAAAATAATTTTCAGAAGACAATGAAAAATTACTCACTTTTCCAGGTCCTGTCGTCCATCAGCCATGGCATTCAGTTTGTCCTGGATGTCCAAGCTTGCATAGTGACCGCCTTGAAGCAGTTGCTGTCCGAAGAGTTCCAGAGCTTGGAAAGTCCCAGCTCTCGCATCCATTTCCGTGCGATGTTCCTGCGATATTATTTTATAGATTATTGTATTCTCAATAATATTAACCAGGCCCCGAAAATTGAAGAACCCCCACAGCTGAAACGTTTACAATGATGAAAGGCCTATTACACAATATTTAGAAGAATTTAGTAATTTATGGTCACTTTCGTTGAACACATATAAGTACGTAATTTCAATAGTAAAAGCCGAAACGTAAAACGAAGAAACACAAATATAAGCCATTTGAACTGTTCCAATCCATGTAGAGATACACATGAAGATTTTCAAATTAGAAACCTATTTACTTCAAAAGCGAAGAGACACAAAAATCGAGTATCAAAGAAAAGTAATTTCAGTAAATTATAAAATAGAGAAATATTTTTATATCAGCTTTAAAAATTAGTATTAAACAGACGAAATCTACGATTAGTCTCAAAATTAAGATTATTAATTTGCACATATTTTAATAACGCATTATGAGTTTAATATCTACTATTTTAGTAGGATTACAATAGTTTATGATAGTGTATTACTTCTTTATGTTAGAAGAGAGAAAATTTCATATAGATCACGTGTAAAGACAGACGCAAGTGTTCTATCTACTGCGTGAGACCATGTCACAATAACATTACATTTATGGAATATTTATCCACAAAACAAATAGATAACTAAAAATTTTGACGTGATAACGTTTTATAAACCGATGGTCTCCGGCTGCATGCACGACTCATGGTCACGTTTCGCCTGAGCCAAACGGAACAAGCGGTAGAGAGGCGCGATCGGCTTGTGTCGCATCTATCATCCGTAGCAATAGTTGTAAGATCAAACATTTTTCATCAATCTTATGACATTATCACGCATAATAATTTTAATATTTTATAAATGATTTTACTCTGTAGTTCTTTTATTTATATTTCTGTTAAAATACATAATAGTAAGTAAGTATAAAATTAAGTAATATATACATATTTCAAGCTACTGTCTAGGCTTATTACAACACCAGGGTAGAATGCGCATATAAACCTTTGGTGCGTTATTCAGGGATGAGGAGGGGTATTGTGGGGTTTCAGGGAGTTATGGAAAAATCTTACACTCCCGGTCTATGAGGTTGGAATCAGTGCCTTAATACATATCCCCGCATTGAAAAGAAAGCCTTTTTTAGGCTCGCAATTTATAAACGGACATTTTAAACTGCCTCCTACGTTATGGACCTAAATAACGGAAAACACCAACTTACTAAAGGAGTGACTATGGAATCTATAAAAGCGTTTGACAAGAAAAGCAAAGATAATTACTTTCGCGACGTACACGCAAATATATTTCCATGAGATTATGTTCTACACGAGTGACATTACTAGGTACAGCTAGTTAATTATGTGAATGTTACAGTGACATGGTCCTAAGGATATCACAACAAAGAGCCGACGTAGTATGGAGCACACATGCGTGCAATCTGACCTGCGGCAGTATGCCGTAACGCGCATCTATCTCCAAGCGCTGGGTCTAGAAAAATATTATAACATGGGGGTATTTCTTTTATCTTATTGTGTACACATAAGAGCACGAGTGTGGTGTAATGATGCAGTACAAGATTGTGACGTGCTAACCTGATCAGAGATAATTTATCCTAAGCAGAGTGGTAACTAAACATAAACTATTCCCACACCCACAGTTCAGAATGTCGTTTTGTTTTAAATTTGCAATCAACAGCGAGGTCTATATTATCACACTCTATTTGCTACTGTAACTATTGTGATAGGCATTATTGGCCTAATAATGCAGACGACATGATAGTTGACGTATAGATAATGTAAGTGACAAACATTTTATTCTTATATGAACATTCTTTCTATTCCATTACTCACATAAGTGCAATAAGTATTTGATAAAGGTAAATTGAAAGGCTGATCCACCTTTAATGTATATATGTATCAATATGTGTAAGTAATAAAAATAAATAAATAACTNCTACAGGAACGGTGGCCTCCTCTGCGTTGCCGTTCCAACCACTAAACTAAACTAAAACCAATTATCATGATTTCTACATAGAAGAGCTATTTAATATTATTATAGTTTTAAATATTTTACACTTCTTTATCTCAAATCGCCTAATGAGCCATGACTTAGTAACTAATTTGTTATTTAAAAAAATTCACACTGAACTGGAGGCGATTGTATTTTCATGAGGCCTATAATATACCCATATTCATAAAAGCATATATAAATATATTTTACAAACCTGGTGTCGTTCCAGTAGAGCTTCGGCTCCAGTGACGTCATTGGCCAGCTCTTCCGAGCTGACGAGTGCCATCATGGAATTAATCCATGCCATAAGATCGCGGTAGTCCGACAGGAATCTGAAAAGAAATTTTTAAAGATATAGACATAGTAAATATTAATTGGAATGGTACTTTTTAAAAATGATTTAATCATTACTCATTTATCAAATGTGTTGTCAAATGTAAGAATTTTTTTTAACAAATAAAGATTTTTTGCTTATATAGTAATTTAGCAAGTCTTTATATACGGCTCAAAAGTAAACTTACTGATTAATCTTTAGTAGAATACTACACGAGATTTTCAAAATCAGGAATTTTATTGAAAAAAGTTTAATCATAATATTTTCCGCATTTCGCAGTACTCTTAGTACAAACACACTTTTCATCAGCTCTATCTAACTGCAAAAGTTACCTCAAATTAAATCCCACCGTTTTTGAGAATAGTGTTTAAAGTTGAGATTTTAACTTTGTCAAGTATGGCAGGCACCGATGGGAATAGTTTATTTATATACAGTGTTAAAAAAACTAATAAAATCGGTTTACGGACGATAATTCTATGTGATAACGTTGCAAAGAAAACAGTGATGGAAAATGTTTACGCACAAGCCGAACGCTTAGGCCGATCGTGCATCTCTACCACTTGTTCGGCGTTGAACGTGACAATGAGTCATGCTTTGTAGTGCTTGAAGCTGGCGTTCATCGATTTATCACGTAAGACGTTATCACGTCAAAACATGACAAAACAAATGAACGATATTATATTAATTTTACAATGAAGTGGTA
This sequence comes from Elymnias hypermnestra, assembly GCA_015832385.1. Taxonomy (NCBI): domain Eukaryota; kingdom Metazoa; phylum Arthropoda; class Insecta; order Lepidoptera; family Nymphalidae; genus Elymnias; species Elymnias hypermnestra. The sequence continues at coordinate 4,871,341 of JACTOM010000912.1, read as the reverse complement.
CCTTTGTAGGTCGTAGGAGTCGAGAAGTTTCTCCTTGCGTGCGTTGGCGCGTGCCTGCAGCTGTTGCCAGGCTTCGTTGATCTCCCGCTGCTTGCTGTATGTAGCATCGGCAGAGTCCCCGTGTGTAGACATTAACCGATTTGCAGTGTCATCCAGTTGACGAATTTTATCACCTAAAGCTGCCAGGTCACGTTCCAGACCCTCGTGTTTACCTATATAAAGACATTTTTTTTTAAATAAAATAATTTTACAACAAACTGTCGCGTGTTAGTTTGATTCGAGGCAGGGTAAATATATACATTGTTTTTTCTCCTTTGCAGAGTTCTAGACTGAGTTACCATATTACCCATAAAGACAAGTAGCTTTAAGAGGTAAATTATGACAAAGTGTGACCTCAGTCATACCCTATATTATGTACACTAAAAATAGGTGTGTGCTGAAGACTACAAAACAAGTGTGAAAACTTTATCGAATTAAGTTTAATAATACATGGAAAACATATGTAATTATGATTACATAAACCAAAAAATGGCAGTGATGCGTCAGATATAGCTCTCTTAATCGACGAGACCACCCAGTCTCATTCAGTACGCACAAAATATATGAGCACAGGTTAACCTAAACAAGTTTTCGCTTTAAAACAGATAAAGTACTTACGCTGTAACGTTTGTACGGAGCGAAGGTCACGTCCAAGGTCATCGGTGGCGAGCGCTGCTTCCTTCTCCGCGATCCAGTCCTTGGTTTCGTCTACATCACGGTGGAAACGTTGAACTTCGTGAGCTGAACCCAACTGAGCAGCACGCTCGGCTGTAAGCTGCTGCAGCGACGTCCACTTAGAATTCAACTCCTGGAATAAATTTATTATTGTACAATGGTAAAGCAGTTACTAACTCTTTGACAATTCTACCTTGATAATGAAAATTAAGAAATTTACTTAGCGTGAAGTGAGCTGATGATGAAACATTTCAAAAAAGAAGTTTTTAGAAATACAAACTTAGATTACACTCTTTACAAGACTTTACAAGTGAAATAGAATTTATAATTCCATTTTACTTTCATTTTCAATAGTATAGTGATTGAAGAGAATACAGAGTGGTTAGTATACTGACCTGCATCTGAGTCTTGATCTTAAGGGCAGCTTCTGTCTGGCCGACGGTCATGAGCTGCACGGCGATCTCGTTCATCTCGGCGAGGCGCACCTCGTTAGCACGCAAGTCGTTCTGGAAGTCGTCGAACTTCTTCTGCATCACCTCCACCTGCTCTAGGTCTTCGCCCACGTCTTGCACTTGAGCGTGCATCTCCTGTTAACAGATAAAAATCAAAATGTAACAGAATTATAATTACATTTTTGTTAAATAGCTCAGGTTTGTTACAACGATAAATTATTAATTACTGTACCACCTTTAGTACTAGTGGTATGATTTCAGCGTTGTGTTTTAATAGCTATTTGATTTAAATAAACCGCGATGACCTAATTGACAGTTTTCGAAATTACATAAACCTTAAAGTGCAATAATATGCAATTTGACCATTTATAGATCAGGGTCATTTGTGTAAATCCAAATTTTATGAAACCCCCATATATCTTTTATTTAATAATTATAACTAAAAAATTACATAACATTAAAATATTTATTGTATTCAATCAATGAAAAATAAACTATGAATACTACAAGTATCTTACATCTGTAATTACCAGGTATCTGTTTATTTTAAATATCAGACATTATATTTGCAATATGAAAGCAAATTTGATAACTTAATATATAGAGTAATTTTGTACGAAAAAAGAGTTGTCAAAAAATATAACGAGAACAAAATATACCTTGTCCTTGATCCATGTTGCTAGTTCGGCTGCTTCTCTGACAAGTACGTAAGCCTTTACGGTCTCGTTAAGTTTGTTCTGTCTTTCGCGAGCCAATCCCAGCAGATTCTCGTATTGTCCTTCAATCTATTAAAATAATTGGTATATATTATTCCTTTTACATACATACACACCTCAATTCCCATAGGGATAGGCAGCGACCACGTCCTTCCACTTGCCACGATCCTTGCATATCTCCTTCTCTTCTTTCATTCTCATTAAACCTTTCATACAAGTTCGTTCGTTCACAGTACTCTTGACCTGGCCCTTATTTAAAATGTCCTAGATTTGGTCCAGGAACGTTCGCCTTGGTCTTCCCCTTCCACCTTTCCCCATTCTCTCTTGACTCATAAATATTTTTTGTCAGTCTCCTTTCATTCATTCGCTCTACGTCCTCAAACCATCTAAGCATACCTTTCTCAATTTTAGTCGCTACATCTTTTAAACTACAACGTTCTCTTCTCACACTATTTATTACTCTGTCACTCAGTTCCAATCCATTCATACATCTCATCTCTACCGCAACTCCTTTTAAGTTATTTTATATATATAAAATTTTCGTTTTATAAATTATTTGTGGAAGTCTAAGGAACATTTAAAAGGAAGGTAAATATGACAAAAAAAATCTTGTAATATAGTAAAAACAAAAAGTTCGTTTTCCTCTCGAAACTATTTCTATCTGTCAAACTTGTGACTTTCGTCCCATCGTTTAGAAAACAATTAAATTTAAAAGTGATGTTGGTATTTCACTATTTTTGATTTTGAATGTCAAACGTTTGATGTTCGTCCCGTCGATCAGAATTCAAATTAAATTTAAAAGAATACTTTGTTATTTTTCATTAGTTTTTGACATTGACAACCAACAATTTCCGATCGCAACTATAATAAAGGACTTTGGCGGGAAAAATGTTTGTGGGGTCAGTTACTAGTTACTTTATATATATCTTTTTAATGTAAATTGTATTTACCATCTATAATTGAAATGTGAAATCATAACTATAACTTTTATGTAAATATGTCATTCTTAATGCATATCTTAAAGTAAGTAAAGAGTAAAAACTCGGTACATTATTATTGAATGAAGTGTTTTAGTGTTTTGATATTCTTTGGCTTGTATTTTTTTGCATATAAAGATTATTATAAAGTCCAATTTCAAAATAATTAAGTTTTAGTACTTTTTCACAATGAAGAGCTGTGTTCTAGGGCCCTTTCATCCATAAGTATGAAAATCATTAGACATAAATAAGAAATATTTAGATATGTCAATAAATTCGCCAGACGATTACTAACTAAGGTAACGGTATTTTAGAATGGATTGTAGCAAAATTTTCAGGTCTTTTTACCTGGTTCTGTCGGGCTGCAATGGAGCTAGAGTCTGCGAGGTTCTGCTGGGAGGAAGAGAGCCCTGCGTCGATCTTCTTTACGTAAGCAGCTGGCACGAAGCCCTGCCTGTCATTCACTTCCACCTTCCACCAATCCTGTTGACGACAGATTACCATTAATTTTTTTTTAATGTTTCAATCCTTAAACAGTTAGGAACGGTTTACTAGGATTCAAAATTCAAACATGGATAGAATAAAACAATTTTTCCTAAGAGATAAAAGGAAAGAGCTTGATGGAAGTGTAAAAATTTGTAAAAGTTCAGAGTCCACTTTAGTAATGTTGCATATTATTTCAGAATAAATAATATTGATTCCAAGACACGCTGTTTTTTTAATTCCGGCCAAAACGGTGTTGATGGTTTATGACGAGACATGTGAGGAAAATATTCTCTTCATTACCAAGTTATATTGGGAAAATAGGAAATATAAAATGTGTTATATAGCTGAAGTAGTGATTTAAATAATAATTTCTTTAAAAATATCTCTAAGGAAAATTGATAATAACGTAATGTTGTTACACCAGGCTATGGTTAACCACAATTTGCAATTCCGCAAGTAAACGTATAACGTAATATCATATCACAATACATCCGCGTGTTCAATACTCAAATACTCAATTAAACTAAGACTAGCTCTCTACGAAAACAAAAAATACTTGAAACAAACTAATAATTGGAAATCTTAATTTTGTCCAGAGAAAATTAGTAGGTAGTTTTTGTCCCTAATGAATGATTTATATAATAATTAATTATTAACCGTTTCGAACATGTCTCTGCAAAGAAAGATGTGAACCAAAATTAAAATTTAAAATATAATAATGGCGAATCGAATTTACATAAATTATAATTGGACGATTGTTGATGATTTCCAAATACTTGTATAGTTTAAAAAAAATAACACACATACTTATTTCTCTGTACTTTCTATTTTTATAAGGCAAGGGAAAAAGCCAGCAGCAATAGCTTATTTTTTTCAACGGAACAAAAGTTACGGTGTCTATATTGCAATGTAATAAAAAGTAAACATTAAATATGTATATGATCTTAAACTATGGATGCTACATCTATTCATACATCGAGAGATAAATTGGCTCCATGAAGGTTTTATTATATATGCGAATGACGTCACTCGTTGTTTACAAGTAAAGATTTCATGTTAATTTTTAGGGTTCCATGTCGAAATATGGTAAAATAGTTAAGAACTCTTACTCATGCAGAGATATCCAGGTATCTATTGACTCATCACGATATTTTTTTTTTATTGCTGACAGATTAGCGCTTGACTGTGATCTCACCTGATGGTAAGTGATGATACAGTCTAAGATGGAAGCGCGCTAATCTGTTAAGAGGCGATATACCCCTTACGGTTTCTACACAGCATCGTACCGGAACACAAATCTCTTTGTTTGGCGGTACGTTTTTGCTGGTAGGTTGGTAACTAGCCACGGCCGAAGCCTCCCACCGGTCCAGACTCAGACAAATTAGAAAATACAATTTCCTAAACTCGTCCTACCGGGGATCGAACCCGGGACCTCCGCTGGCAAAGCGAATACTCGCACCACTACGCTAGCAAGGCCGCCAAAACCTCTCTATCTCTGGAACCATAAGGCGTAGAGGCCTGATATTCGGTAGCCATGTTCCTTTTGCCGAGTAGAGGTCAGCTAAGAACGAATTTTACGAAATTCCATGCCGGGGTGTTATACGTGTTTCTTATTTACGGGGGTGTTAATTAAAAAATTCAAATTTTCGTATTAAAAAAATTCAAACTTCACTTTTACAGACTATACACATCGCCATATTAGTTTATGACACTGATATCAAACCATTATTTTTTTTATGTTCCGCTAAATATACCGATGTGTATATATCTTTTGTGTTATGTAAAACTTGGTCAGAAATTATTTTTAACATAATGCAAACTATCAAAAGTAAATTTTAGGAAATTCCACCCTCAAAAGGGCAGTGTGGGTTGTGGGTGTTTCTTAATTGAAAAACAATTTGCCTAAATTAATGAAAATGCTACCAAAAAAACATTCCACGCAGACGAAGTCGCGGGTTCCGCTAGTATTATATAACAGGTTTGACATATTATCCTATTGTGCCTCACCGAAGAAATTGATTGAGAATGTAACGTTTACAGAAAACTTTGGACATCAATTTTCTCTCTAATTTTGCAGCGAAATCTCAGTAATGTAAAATAACTATTATTGGAGCCCGGTGATGGTACATTTGCAGTAACTCTGGAGTTATGTCGAATTATTTGCATTTTAGGGGGAGGGGAGATCCTGTAGGAGTTAAAAAAAACAGTTACATAGGATATACGTGCTTGGATGTTTCTGATCACGGATACTGTTAGATACACGTTAATCTGTCAAATAACTGGTGGGAGGAAGCCGTGAAATGGAGTAATAAAATAGAAGTAAAGTTATTAAACACGCGTCCCTGTGGACTGCAGGAGGGAGACTCATTTGAAGGGATTCCAACTGCCTCATTGGTTTAGTGGTAGCATGTTGGACTACATACATGAGGTCCTGGGATCCCGGGTCGAGCCAATTTAAAATTATTGAGTTTTCTATTAAGATTTTCTCAATATTTGCCCAAAGTTGGAAAATTTATCTGACCCGCTCGAATTTTACTGAGCATCATTTGTTTTTTACCAATATGACTGGCTGCCCTCAACTAAGCCTCTATATTAAGGGTGCATATTTGGTAGGGGTACATTATCGGGTGTGCATCTCCCCATATGATTTTCTGACACATTCCAGTTACGCGCAAAATCCCCTTTGTCCCCTAAGAAATGCTATCAAAATAACCAATCTCTTAAAGGCAAAATCTTTATATGCTTTGCCTGAGGATGAAAATCTATTATGTCAAATTTCCATATGCCAAAAATTTAATTCACAGAAAAAAATTAAGCTATTCTAACACCGTATGAAAGAGAAAGGAAGAATTTAGGTTATAGACAGTAGATTATAGACAATGAAATTTACGGTTTCCATCATTGAAATATTATTGTACGGAACACCGTAGAAATTTATAACATTTGGGGGTTTTCTTAATCATTCATAGAATAGAAATTTACTTTAATTTAATCACTAATAGAAATTTTAAATAAAAACTCACATTTAGAATGGATTTCTCTTTTCGTGTCTTGTATATAAAAACATTCTCAATTAAAATCACACACAGCCAACTAAGTACTATCATATTTTATATGTTAATTATCACTATTTTATCACAGATTGACTTTTAAATTTTTATATGTTAACTAAATATCTCTCAGGAGAAACATTTAGGTCACTATTTGTTGTTGATATTGCTTTGATATTAAAGTTTTGTTAGTTTTAAAAAAACATCGCGTGTTTATCAAATCTCTTCCATATTAGATAAAGCCAAAATAAATAGAACAGTTCACATTAGGCGAGGGGCATTATTCAAGTGGTTATGTAAAAGGCGGTCGGTTCGAACCAGACTCGTGTCTAAACTGCGAGTGATTACATAGTGTTTATTGAAACCGCGTGTTTTCTAAGCCTTTGATTCTTTGATAGATGGTTTCAATTGTTCCTTTTGTTTGCTATAACGTATGCTTTACTATTCAATTTTTTATAACGTAATATATCAATAGGTAAAAAAGACAAGCAGCAGCCCATTAACGTCCCACTTCTGGGCTTAGGTCTCCTCTCTCATTGGAAACAAGGTTTCTAGAGGATGGCCCACCACGCTGCCTAAGAGTTGGCAGGCATACTATTCCATCACTTTTAGATAATATATACATTAACCTAATTAAAAATATGTATAGTTTTGACGTGATAACATGATATCTGTCTATAACTGCCTCATTGGTCTAGTGGTTAGCATGTTCGACTACAGACATGAGGTCCTGGGTTCGAGTCCCAGGTCGGGGCAATTCGAAAGCGATACTGAGTTTTCTATTAAGATTTTCTCAATATTTGCCGGAAGTTGGGAAGTTGGCGGTGTAAACCACCCCCGTGCCTCGGAGAGCATGTTAAGCCGTCGGTGCGCCTGATCTCTCTCCGGTCGTGTCGGATTTCCGTCACACCGGACTATGAGAGTGAAGGAATAGAGAATGCACGTGTGTACTATGCCTTCCAATCCGCAGTGGAGCAGCGTGGTGGGTCTATGCTTCAAAAACCCTCCCTCATATGAGGAAGGAGGCCTGTGCCCAGCAGTGGGACGTTAATGGGCTTCTACTTACTTTTTTTTACTTTAACATGATATAAATCGATTTTGACTCAACAAGCGATAGAGAGGCACGATCGGCCTAATTCCATTGTTTATTACAAAAAAAAATATCATTAATTTCCTTTGACATTTTTACGTAAAATTATATATGGTATAATAAAACTAAAACGAATAGTGGAATATTTTTTTCATATTTCTAAATTTAAATAAAAATGGAACCATCTATTTGTAAACTCAAAAGAATAGCATTTTTTATATAGCAGTAATATCTTCTTAAGGTTTTTATTTATTTATTCATTTAGCTAGACAATAACTAGAGGTAAGATGATATTAAAGGGCGCAATATAAATTACTTTGATGCGGAAATTTCGACAGGAAAAAATGATCTTCACATGTATTTATAATAGTATGTACGTTTATTAATACTTTGTGCACCAGTTCAATTTCATTAAGCTCTTTTATACCAAAGATTGCATGTAAAGGATTACTTTTAGTGATAAGGCCACCTTTGCTACCTTGTAATTGTATCATTTTTTACAGATTAATGCAATACCTTATTCCATCAAATGCAAAAACAAATATAACGAATTTATATAAGAAGCATTGTATTATATATAACGCTAATTTTAAAGTAAACAGACATATTAATATCTGTTTTCTATGTTAAAAATAATTTAAACTATTGACATTTGAATATAATGTAATATATTGCGGTACTAAGAGGCTGTAATAGACAATAGAAATAGCGGGTGATGACATAATGTATGACAAATAGCGTTGTGTTAATAAAATTATTTTAGTTTACAGGATAACTGAGATTAGTGAGAGGCTTCGGCACTTGCCACAATCCTTGCATATCTCCTTCGCTTCTTTTGCTCTCATTAAACCTTTCATACAAGTTCGTCGGAGTACTCTTGACTTGGCCCTTATTTAAATTGTCCTAGATTTGGTCCAGGAACGTTACCCTTCCAACGTTCCCATTCACTCTTGACTCATAAATCCTTTTTTTCAGTCTCCTTTCATTCTCTTTTAAAATGTGCTATAAATCTGAGGTTTAATATTTATACCATTTCTACTGAATACGCGTCTCCGCCTCATTTCTTCACGTTTACACCTTATACCAGTGTTTCCCAACCTTTTTTAGGCCATACCCCACCTTAAACTTTCTTAAATTTTAATGCCTCAGACATAACACATTTAACCTCTAAAAATTAATTTCGTCTTTTAAGAAATATAAATGAAGAAATAAGTTTTAGAAAGAAATTACTATGAAATCGTTATTAACACCACTGTAAAAGTAAAGTTCAAAAAATATAATGAAAAACTGAAATTCAAATTCTAAATAACCAAAATATTACTTTTCTATAGTAATGTATTATGATCCTTGCCCCCATTTTGAAGTAACTCCCCCCATTAACTATCAAATTGCCCCCCTGTGGGGCGATTTTCACTCTAGCCAATCACTATCTTTATACTTTCGAATTTATTTTGGTACACAGTGACGTCATCGCCTTTTAATCAGTCCCTTATATGTAATAAATACCTTATTGTTGGAGTTGAGTAGGGTGAGTACGTCGCCACGTTTCATGGAGACCTCTCTCGGAGACTTCTCCGCGTAGTCGTAAAGTGCGACCACGCACTCCTTGCCAGACACGTCCACTACCGGAGATTCCTGTTGCTGTAATACAAATAATGTTGAGTAGAGCATTTAACCATTTATCCTGTTAAAAAAAATAGTCACAAAAAATCTGTCATCGCATGCGCCGCGGAAACTATTGCTGATAGAACAAATGCCGCTATAACTAACTAATCCTAATCCTATTAAATGACTTTTTATTAAAGACCGTTTCATTACATGTAAAATACTTTTTAAATTATTGAAATCGGACATTCTTCGGCCTTATATTTGGGCCTGCTTTTGGTGAGTTAGCACGTACGCTCGTATTCCAAGGATACCGATGATACCAATAGTTATGCCCATATCTTTTAAAATACTTCAATTTCCGGTAAAACCTTCCTTGCCTTAACTATAACAAGCCCCAGGGTCAAACTTTCAGTTTAGTCAGAATTGGTTTTCGTAAAAAATGTTTTACCCATGGGCAATTGTGTGTGTGTGGGATATCCAGAGTCAGAACTCCAGGACATCAAATTATTTGGCAGCCACGAAAACCTTCATCAAATGTTGAGTATAGGGAAGTTCTGAGACAGTAGTTTTCAGAAATAAATTTCGTCTCTCGCTATAGAAGAAAGTTGCATTTTGAATTATTGTTTTTGTTTTTAATTATTTATAATAATCAAGCTAATTCATTTCACTTATTATTGCAGAAATGTGTCTAATGATGAAACTTACTCGACAAGAGTCAGCCTGTTCTCGCAGGGCTTTAATGGTGTTACCGAAGGCTTCCAGGTCAGAGAGTAAGGCTTCATGTTTCTTGAGCAGCGCCTCAGAGGAGTCCTCGTCTTTGCCGTAGTCCTGTGTATTGGCCATGGGCTCCTTCTCACGCATCCAGGATTCAGCTTCGTTGGCATCCGCAAAGTACTGTTGCGCTTGTAGGGAATCTTCCAGGTCTTGCTTACGCTGGTAATAAGTATAATGAAATAATTATCTTTTATAAATATTTTTTATTATACATTGCATTTTCGTATGTACAAGTGTGGATGTATGCGCGTATATGAGAGTGTCTGTTGCGTATTAGTGTATGTGTTTGTGTATTAGTGGTTCTTTGAGTATTTGTGTCCGTTATTTATTATAAGTGTGTGTACCTGTAGCGCCTTCTCCTGCAACTGGGTCCATGTAGCAGCAAGTGAATGCAATCGAGCACCGATATCTGCAGCGGCGAAGTGACCTGCATCCCTGAGGGCTGCGCCAGCTGCGCGCACAGCTTCCACTCGCGCTTCATGCTGTGCCATCTCACCCATCACCGCCTGGTGTTTCTTCATCAGGTTTTGTACCCCAATCAGGTCGCGACCTTAGTCCCAACAAATAATACATCCATTTTACATCCGACCTGATTCATAAAATACTAGCTGAAAATGATATTGAAAGGAGAGTCAAAGCAGGTAATGGTATGGTAAATGGTGTTCTGCACGTTTTTATGAATGGCCACATGGTGTCTCGAAGGGCCAAACTGGCTAGGCTATGGTAGTGAAAGTTGGGTATGGCAGAAGAATCACAAAAGTAAAATAAATACGGCGGAAATGAGAGCGTTGAGAAGTATGAATGGATTGAAACTGAGTGACAAGCTAAGAAATAGTGTAATAAGAGAATATAATATAAGAATATGTGGTAATAAAGAAGATGTAGTGACTAAATTTGAGAAAGGTATGCTTAGATGGTTTGGGCACATAGACAGAAGGAATGAAAGGAGACTGACAAAAAGGCTTTATGAGTCAAGAGTGCATTGGAAAGATGAAAGAAGAAGACCAAGGTGAATATTCCTGGACCAAATCCAGGACATTTTAAATAAGGGCCAGGTCAAGAGTACTGTAAACGGACGAACTTGTATGAAATGTTTAATAAGAATGAAAGAAGCGAAGAAGATATGCAAGAATCGTGGGAAGTGGAAGGATGTGGTCTCTGCCTACCCCAAAGGGCATGATGCTATTTATGTATGTAAACCATGATATGTGAATAAAGTTTTTTTATTATTATTAATTACCTCTATTGGTGGAGGCAATAATAGGTTCCTTCTCGCGGATCCAGGCGGCCTCATCGTCCAGGTCGCGAAACAGCTGTTGTGCCTGCAGGGAATCCAGCAGCCGCCGCTTGCGGACTGCCATTGGCTTGTCCAAAGCTGCATAGCGAGCCACCAGAGTATCCTAAGTAAATAGCAGATGGTCACAACATATACCATTACTTAGACCTGGAAGTGGCATATGACAATAAGAAATAATTGATTAAATGTAACTAAAAAGGTAAAGATATTTTTGATTATTTTTTAAATTTGTTTGGACTCTAGTGTGTCTTACTCTCTTACTTTAGTGAATGACTAACTAACTGCTTCAAATGTGGTCAAACACTGTCTTTTTTTTAACAGTAGGAAATCCTTGTGGACATCTTGGACACGTTATAGATCTGCCAGTTTATATCTATGTTGGAACAGCTGGCAAGTGTATGCTCATCCTGACAAATAACTTTTGAACCTTCATCACTCTAACATAATGCATTACAAGTTTGTTTATTTTTCTTGTATTAAGGGGGCATACACTTTTACTATATTAAGGAGTATTATTACTAATATATAAAATTTAATTCAAAATATATAGCGAGGCTACTGTGAGATTTAATGTTTTTTGAAATGACCTCTTATCAAGCACTTTTATTGCTCTATTTTGTAAAATTAAAAGTGTGTACAAAGTACACATGTCAGTAGTGAAGTTTCTTTGGCAAACTAATTTTTAAGTCTTCTTTATATTTATACAAATCTAAAACTTTAAGATTTCCAAGGCTTAGAGGGAGAGAGAAAGGAAGTTATGTTAGGAATTTAATTATCATTAAAATATTAAAATTGTAAATAAAAATGCAACGTGTTTCTGTGAATCTTAGAAATTATTAAATAAATTTTGTTTTTCAATTTAAAATTTAGAAAAGAGAATTTATGATGTATTTTTATTTTATGTAAAAAGTGACAAATGAAAATACCACATGTTATTTGTAAATATTAAAACTACCCAATATTCAAACGAATTCGTGACGAAAATCACGCATTTCATCCGTAAAAATTTTAGTCATGCGCCTACAGAAGGTTCACTTCAATAATCTCAAACTAAAATTAGCTCAATGGAAAAAGAAGAGATCAAAAATCATACCCTCTTAGCCTTAATATTGTCGGCATCGAAGTGTCCGCGTTCAATGAACTGTTCAGCCTGTTCCCTCAGCGCATCAATACGCTCTGCATGAGAACTCACGTCCGCCTCTAACAACGCGTGCTTCTTCTGGAGATTCTGTACGCTGGTCAGGTCCTGATAATACAAAAAGAAAGTTATATATTTTAGCAAAAACTAAATTACGACAATATACAAAGCATAATAATAAGGTGAAAATGAATTTATATATAACCTTTCCATAGTCTTCACTTAGCAACTGTCCCTCTACTTCTGAGAGCCAGAGCTCAATGTCTTCGAATGCTCGGTTGAATTGCTGCTGTGCTGCAGCCTCCTGTAACTTGCTGCCTTTCAGCTCTGATGCTTGCACCAGCCTTTCCCATAGAGAACCCAGCTCGTCCACACGTGATTCAATTTGAGCTATACATAAAAATATGCATTTGTATTATAGAAACTTAATTTATTATTTGCAACAAATGAGAAAACCTTCACCAATTTATTGTTTTTAAACACAAGCGTCCGAAGTAAAACATGAGAGAATGAAAATGTGTGCAAGCACCTCTTGCCCCCCTACAAGATATACAAAGCCTAACTCCCTCTCTTCCTACCTCCACTAATTTATATCTCCCTCTCAACTTTTACTCCAAAACATTTCTAGTTATACTTTTCCTATTTCATTGATTATTTTGTCATTTTTATTTAGTATACAATATCTTTTGTTTCTTAGTATAAAGTAATTTCTGATGTATAATTTTTATTGTAGATAATTAATAAATTATCTTTAAGCTATAGTTTGTATTTACTTTTAAATTTGTTACGTATATTTTTCTGCAATGCAAATCTTTTAATGACTTTTATTACACCAGTACATAAAGCTTTACAACTTTGAACCAGCCGTTTGAACTTTATGCAGTAAAGATTATAAATAAATAAATTACACTGGTGATGATGCAAGCACCTGATAGATTTAATTTCATCCAAGGATTTCTATCCACGATATACCATTAACCCAACAGTAAAATATACAAGTTTGATTTTAAATCTTAATGAGGGTTTACAATGTGAAATTATTTTATAATAAACTCTCACAAGACGCTCTAGAGATGTCAATTAATAAATTCAAATTCTTTGTTTAGAGAAAGCAGATCGAAAAAGCATATTATAAGTTGCAAGATTACTTAGATGATAGAAACACGTGTGTCAACGAATTGTTCTAGCTTAAATTGAAATATATTAAAATAATATGATATTGTAACGTTGATTGACAAAAAAAACACCCGACTGAGTTTTATTGGGCTCTTCTCAAATCAGGGCGCGAAGGAACCCTCGTAACTTTAGATTTTAAGTCGTTCTTTAATACCATTATCAGTCGTACATCAGAATTAGTATGTGGGAAAACAATTATATTGGACTGTACAACAGTGCTGTAATAGACCTAATGGAATGTAGATATTTTGATTTGATTTGAAAGCAGTCACATTTATTAATCTTCAAATCAATCGCAGATAGTTTTAAGGATATGAGGATTAAGTATTGGAGCATTAAAACCGTCACTTTATTGCCATCATTTAGATAGCTGCAAAATCTATAACGGACATATCCACGAACGGTACAATATAAAACTTACGTTTGGCAAAGTGCTCTTGTTCAAGAAGTTTAGAGCCAAGTGAATTGATGTCGTCGACTCTGGGCTTGTTCGCCTGCAGCTCCTGCTCAAAGTTGCCATGCTTCTGCACCTTTCCGTTCAGGTTGGTGGGGTCCAGGTAAGAATCGTCAGTGGCGAACTTCAGTTTCTCGTTGATCCATCCTAGAAAAAACACCAATAATTAATTATACTAATTTTATTTTTCTTTATTTTATTTATTTGGGCATAAAAAGAAAAATACCCTGGTCCCCTAAACTAGGTAAGCCCGTGACTTAAGGTCAGTGTCTTCCCAGTTTTACAATATATTATACATCTTGTCCACATATTTAAGAGCAAAATAAAAAATGAATACATAATCTAAAACATATTAATATAAGGGTTTGTGTGTGTGTATGTGCGTAATTATATAAATATGTAACAATTAATTATTTCGCTTAATTATTAAGTAAGGTAAATAAGGTAAGTAGCAGCCCATTAATGTCCCACTGCTGGGCACAGTCCTCCTCACTCATATGAGCGAAGGTTTTTAGAGCATGGACTAGAATTAAGATAACCAGACATCAAATTGATGCCTGAGAAAAATTGCCCGGGCAAGGAGGCAGTGCTTCGCGGCCTGCACTCCTCAACAGCAGTAGTACAGAGCCCAGGATATCCTACTCTCTACTCGTCCACTCTTATACTACGACGTGAAGGCACGGCCACGGGGGTGGATCAAACCGCCTACTTCCCAACTTCAGACAAATATTGAGAAAATCTTAATAGAAAACTCAATACTGATTTATGAATAGGTCCAACCCAGGTCCTCATGTATTATTGAGTACTTTACTATAATTAATTTAGAAGTGACATATATGTAAAGTTTTCACTCTTATTTGCAAAACAGATATGACACACAAACACATAGACCTTCTACTGAAAAATACAGTTAAATGTGACATACCCTTAGTCTCATCACAATCACGTTCAAACTGTTGGTATTTGTAGGCATCTTCGAGAAGGGCACGGCGTTGGTTTGATTTTTCTAAAAGAGCTGCGCGGCGTTCCAGTAGCTATATAAAATAGGAAGTCCTATTTACCAATTATTAACACATACTAAATGTCTAAATTTCATCTGATAATTGGTCTAAATGTTTGAAGATATGCAAGAATCTTAGATTAAATCAAATCAAAATATCTTTATTCAAGAAGGCATATTACAGCACTTTTGAATCGTCAAAGATTTTTTTTTCTTTTCCACACTCTAATTCTAATGTACGTCTGATGATGATACTCCAGAACGACTTAAAATCTAAAGTTACGATGATTAACTTTCTTATATCTCTTGAACCATAAGGCGTAGAGACTTGAAATTTGGTAGGAATATTCCTTTTGCCGACGAGAAGTCAGCTAAGAACAAATTCTATGAAATTCCACCCGCAAGGGGGTTTGTGGGGGTGGGGTGTTAAGTATTGACTTATCACGATTTTGCAGTAATACACAGCAAATAGCTCACTGAAGTATTTATACGTACGTTTTTTATTTGTAAAACAATTTGCCTAATTTAATGAAAATGCTACCCAAAAAACATTCCACGCAGATGAAGTCGCGAGTGCAGCTAGTAAAATTATAATATTGACCAAGGACACTAAACCAATTGGCTTTTTAAATAAGACAAAAAAAATCATTGAAAATATTGATAAAATAAAAAAATAACAAGAGGTTCAAAACGCGCGTGAAATTAACATTGTGACGTCACACACACTCGGGTTAGTTCGGTTACAGTCGGCGTAATTTAGGCACTCACTTCAGAAATACATTTTTAACTCAATATGACTTTATAATTGTAGCGATAAAATGATAATTGTTTTATATTAAATGTTATGCATGATCTTTTAATTCAATAAATACAATAGATATCATGAGATAA
The DNA here is from genome assembly GCA_015832385.1 of Elymnias hypermnestra. NCBI lineage: Eukaryota > Metazoa > Arthropoda > Insecta > Lepidoptera > Nymphalidae > Elymnias > Elymnias hypermnestra. The sequence continues at coordinate 4,855,518 of JACTOM010000912.1, read as the reverse complement.
GTATTGTACGTTTAAGTAATTCTCGAGATTTGAAGTATTTACCTTGGGAAACTTAATGGGAGAGAATATCATAGCTCAATTGACTTCTATATAAAAATCTTACCATCTCTCTACGTTGTGCGACATCATCGGCTGCATAATGTTGACCTTCAATAAGCTTTGTGGCGAACTCGTCTAACGCCTTGATCTTTTCCTCCTGAGCGGCCAGAGACTTCTCAAAGTCTTCGTGCTTCTTCAGCAACGCCTCTACAGAGTCCAGAGAGTCACCAACGTCCTCATTGGCAAGGAAAGCCTTAAGAAAAATATACTCTTAAGAATATAAACCATAACGATTGCATTAATTATGATAGATTATACATACATAAGGGAATTTTGAATGGAGAATGTTAGTATAAATTGTTTGTGCCATATGTCCATAAGACTTTAAAACCATCCAACAGATGTGTCCCAATCCAATTTCATAACAAAGGCAATAAATGCAAAAACAGTTTTAGCCTAAACTCACGTTACTCAATTATATTTAAAGCTATTCATGATTGACTTGAAATTTAGCAAAGTGATTCCTTTGTAATATAGTGGGGAAATCCGTCCCCACATTTTCAAGACCTGATACAACAACATAAATATTCTAAGTTACCTCCTGTTTATGCATCCATGCATCAGCCTGTTCAGTGTCACGGTAGAACAGCTGCAGGTCCATGCATTGGAGGTACAATACACGGCGTTGCTCCCAAAGCGCATGCAGCGCTGCACGATCGCGGTGAAGCGCGTCAAGTGCTGTCTGCACCTCTGCAGACCCTCTGTGCCCCCCTTCCACTAGAGCTTGACCACTAGCAACGCATGCGTTCATTACGTCTTCACGGGCGTCCATTTCACCCTACAAAAAAGGAATAAATGAATTACAATCACTATTATGAAGGTCGGATCTACAAAAACACTTCCTGATTCAGGAGAGCCGTTTGAATTTAGTTTCATTGATAATAAAAACTATATTGTGAAGTAAAATAAAAGTACTTTTGCAAAACGAATGGGGCCCGAATTTTAAAAGATATTGATTTACAATGTGAAACTTGAGATAAATAACATTGATACATTATACTAAACATGGTATACATGTGTTCTTCTCTCGCAGGCTAAATCCTTTTTAATGATATGTTTGTCTCTTTTTGGTTTCATGGAATTTATTTTGTCAGTAATATAAAAAAGAATTCAATTGATTTCTACATAATACATAATTACAAAGGTACATCTAGAATGAATCTCCTACACTCATTACAGAGAAAAGATAAATGACAAAAATCTGTATGAAGATCAAATAACTAAAAAGTATTATATTAATGGTGTCAAATTATCTATAATATAAAAATGAAACAACTCCTGTGTCAATTTTGACAATTCTTTTTTTTTAATGTTCGATGAAGTCCAAGTATGGTTTTTACGGCTAGAAAAGTTCGAATAATTACAGGGGAAAATCCTAAAAACAGCCCTTTACTGTATCCCATACAAACATTTTCTAACTAAAATGTAGAGTCAATTTGACCTTTATTGCTATACAATAAAGGTCATAATAAATTTCAAGTACTCCCTGTTGTCTAAGCAAGGTCAATTTGCACTTTAGTACCGCTGCGCGCAATGTTCAAAATCAATTGAATAGTCAAAAAATGTAAGAGCTATAGATCATCAGTACTGCTGACAGAACGAAGTATGTCGGGTATGTTATAATAATAATCACCCTAGTTCAAATAGCTAATCTCATGCATTTACTTAGTGGCATAACTTTAGGGTGGCAGGGCTGGCAAAAACGCCACGGGCCTCTGGCCCTAGAGGGCCCCGACCCAAAGGTACTCGAAGCATAGGGCACAAGACAGGCTATGGGAGTTGGCTATTCTATTAAAATTAAACTAAGGACAATGTGACGGTTTCTGCGGTGGGACCCCATAAAAAGAATTTATCAAGAGCCTCATTAAAAAAATTTGCCCCAGGTGGTATAGTTACTCTATTGCCTTTTTTGGTAAGTTGGTAACTAGACACAACCTAATCCACCCAGAAATCTAGACCTACACAAATTAGAAAATACAATTTACTAAATTTGTCCTGCCGAAAACGTAAAGTACCCTCTGGTAGCCATTTCTTACACTAGTCATTGTTACTTGTACATGTCTTGTTTTCTATTTCGTATTCTACCTTGTGTTCCTGGTGCCTTTCCAAGAGTGCTTCAGCACCAGGTACATCCTTTGCCAGGTCGTCGGCAGCAATCAGTGCTCGGATGTCGCTCATCCAGGAGATCAGGTCACGGTAATCGGCCAAGAAGCGGTGCAACGAGTAAGAAGATTCCAGCTCCGTACGCCTTTCCTATACAATATAAAGATAAAACAAAATGTAAAACTCATAAGTTAATTTCATATGGATTAATAATGACGAGAGTAAATACAGCCAAAGTCTGAAATGAAGTTTTTTAAATGTTATTTTATAAATGTGTAACAATTTATATAAACAAATCAATATTATACTTCTTTGTATCCTTAAACAATGTTTTTTAGTAAGATCTTAGGTTATTTATCTATTATTTACATAAAGGCTTTCCATCTTAACCTAAAATACATATGATTAAGATACAATTTTAGTTTTTGTGTGTTTTCGTTTTTCATGTTTTCAAATTATAGGCATGTAATACATTAATTAAACAAAAATAAAGCTAATCTATGTACCTACTATAAAAAAATGTTATGATGTAAATAAAAATTACAGTTAGAGTTCAATTCATATAATAAAGATTTAATATCTTATTCGATTTAGAAATATTGAATTGCTTTTACAATAGAAAGACAAAAATATAATAATAGCATATAATTGGAATTGTTATGATCTCGAAATATTTTAATGGTTTAGAGCAAAGGCTCCCAAACTTATTTTTCTCTTAGACCCCTTTCTAAATTTTTCTGGTTCCAGTGGACAACCTGCAGGTTCAATATTACCATGTTCCCAAAACTCTAGACTAATTTTCATAGACCCCCCATTTCTTAGTGACGCCAACGTACACCACCATCGCATCTCTCGTGGTCCCTGTGGGTCTACCTGAACCACTTTGGGAATTACTGGTTTACAACTATAATTTTGAGTAATTTAAATACCCACATTTGGTTTCTTGTTGAAATGAAGTTCATTGAAAGGGAAAGGGGAGATTTGTGAGATATGCAAATTGGTAAACATAAATACAAAAGCTCTACCTCAAACTAATTTACCTGGGCCTTTTGCACAAGTCGTTGCCAAGCTTGTGTAATTTCATCCCTCTTGGAGTGAATGGCTGGAGCGTGGTCAGCATGGATAGCAGCCAGGCGAGCTGCTTCTCCGTCAAGAGTAGCCACCTTATCTTCCAGGGCAGCCAAGTCACGTTCCACACCCTCATGTTTACGCTGTATATAACATTTATATAAAAATCATATATGAATCCAAAGAAGAGTAGTAAATATAGATAAATTATGATGTTCGATCCTTCAGCTATCCAGTGATATAATTTGAGATGGAGGTGATATATATGTAGCTACAACATCAAACTGTATCACCCGATTTCTTATTATTCGTATTTATATATGCCTCCATATGGACGCAATTTTAGTACTGCAGTGTGTATATAAATATACTATGAATTTATATACAATGTATAAATTTTAATATTTCTTGTTTGTAATTAAATAATATTTTTATTTCATGTATTTCGTGAAATCTATTTTAAGTCTAGGATGGGGCTGCCGTGTATTATAAAAATACAAAAGTCCCTTATATACATATTATGAATAAAGTTTTGAAAGGGAAAGGAATGAACGTGAATGTAAACAAAACGAAAGTTATGCTTTTTGGAAGAGTGAGTTTTGAGAATCCATGATGAATGGCAATATTTTGATTGATGGTTAACAAGTGGTAGAGGTGAAAGAATTTGTATACTTGGGATTCTAAATTTACAAAAGATGGAACATGTGAAAGTGATGTTGAAAGGAGAGTGAATGCAGGGAATATGGTAAATGGTGCCCTGCGCGCCTTTATGAGTAGTCAGATGGTGTCTCAAAGGGCCAGACTGGCTGTACATGCAGGAGTGTTGGTGCCAACACTTATGTATGGTGGTGAAAGTTGGATATAGCAGAAGAATCACAAAAGTAAAATAAATGTGGTAGAGATGAGAGCATTGAGAAGTATGAGTGGATTGAAACTAAACAACAAAGTAAGAAATAGTTATGATAAGAGAATGTTGTGGTACAGAGGAAGATATAGTAACTAAAATTGAAAAAGGTATGCTTAGATGGTTTGGGCATGCAGAAAGAATGAATGAAAGGAGACTGACAAAAAGGATTTAAGAGTCAAGAGTGAAAGAAAGTTGGAAGGGGAAGACCGAAGTGAACGTTCCCGGATCAAATCCAGGACATTTTAAATAATGGCCAAGTCAAGAGTACTCTCAACTGACAAACTTATATGAAAGGTTTAATGAGACTGAAAGAAGCGAAGGAGATATGCAAGGAATCGTGGCAAGTGGAAGGAAGTTGTCTCTGCCTACCCCTATGGGAATTAGGCGTGATGCTATGTATGTGTATATATATATACACTAGCTGACCCAACAAACGTTGTTTTGCCAAATAATTACTATAATCGCTATTGAATAATAGGGGTTGGTAATAGAAAGGCGGAAATTTAGGGTTGTACGTATTTTTCGGTGCAGTATCACAAAAAGAAAATTGTAGAAAAAAATCTACTTTTGGTGTGAAAAATAGGTAGCCGATTCTCAGACTTACTGAATATGCATAAAAAAATTCATAAGAATCGTTCAAGCCGTTTCGGAGGAGTAAGGGAACGAACATTGTGACACAAGAATTTTATATACTAGATGTGTCAAATTACCTGCAAAGTTTGTACTGTGGCCAAATCGCGTCCATAATCATCTGAGCCGAGTACGACGTCCTTTTCTGATATCCAAGCGATGGTTTCGTCAGCATCGCGGTTGAACCGCTGGATCTCGTGCGCTCCGAACAAACGCTCCTGGCGCATCAACGCCATCTGACGGAGACGCTGCCACGCCTCATTTAACTCCTATTAACAGATATTAAAAAATCAATACATATATTTAAATCTTTTGTTTATCGTAGACATATTATTGCATGACTGTGACCTCAACTGATGGTTACTAACAATACCATCTAAGATGAAAGAGCGCTAATTAGAGGTGATTTACCTCTTATGGTTTCTAAACGGCATTGTATATGAACGAAAATATTTGCTCAATAGCAGACCTTTGCTAGTAGAATAGTAACTATCCATAACCGAAGCTTCCTACCGGACAAGACTCAGAAAAGTTATTAAAAGACATTTTCTAATTTTGCGCTAGCGGGAATTGAACAACGGGACTAGAACATTACATAGACTAGAACAATACACTATGAATATTTTGTGACCTACATAAGGCTTTTGATTGTGTAGATCATAGTACTCTTATACTTAAATTGATTCACCATGATGTGTGAGACAGTGCACTTAATTTAAAGAGTTCTATCTTCAATTTTACAGTAAAAAAAGTTATTAGTAATATAGTATTGGTGTAGTGTCGTCAAGATCACATGTAAAAATGGGTGTCCCACAAGGATCAATGCTTGGCCCTTTTATGGTCTTAATATATTTGTATACATTACATATGTACATACTCGAAAAAGGAAATTATGTAATAAATTCCTATGCATTTCAAATGCGTTATGGACAAAATAATATTGAGAAACAGTGTGTTCGATAAAAATGGATGAATACTTACATCTTTTCTCTTAACGATAGTCTCTCTCTCTGGGTGTCCTTCAAGTACGAGTTGTTCGGCGAGCTGGTTGACCTCCGTGACGCGGTACTCCTGCGCCGCCATATCCTTTTGGAACTCATCGAACTTGCGTTGCAGAACTTCCACATGCTCAAGGTCGGAGCCGAACTCATCCGCGCACACAAACGTTTCCTATGCGAAAAAAAAATAGTTTCGAGTACATTTTAGTTCTAGCTTAGGGACAATGTTTTTTTTTTATAAAATATTGAGTTTGGGATAATATATATAATAAATAATTGATTACCTTATCATGAATCCAGAACATGACTTCATCACAATGGCGCAGAAACTGTACGAGGACCAAAGCCTGTTGCAGCTTCATGCCCTTCTCTGCAAGGCGTGAGAGGAGCAGTTCCCATAGCCGGTGTAGTTCATCCAATCTCTTGCGGATCACATCAGAGGCGAAGTGGCCAGCTGAGATCATCTCACTTCCAGTGTTGTCTAATACAACGATGGCATTAGAGTGGGCGGCTACTTCAGCCTCGAAGGCTTGGTGTTTCTGAATCTTGGCCTAATTTGAAAAGAATAATTAAAATTATTTATTTTGACCAATTTGGATTTTATGTTAATATCAATAACCTTGTTTATATATTTATTTTTTGATAATACAACAGCGTTTTAACAAATTATTACGTAATAACAAAGCAGAGTTTAAGTATTCAGAATATAGTAACAATAAAAAGCGAAAACTGAGAAATTTGCCTTGTACTTATGAACTTTTATTGAATTAACATACTTAAAACTAAGTTTTGCATAATCAGTAATCTTATAATATCAAAATTAAACGCATAATGTGTTGGTAGCGCATCACTCAACAACGCCTGGGTCAATTTTGACAATTCTTTTTTTAAATGTTCGTTGAAGTCCAAAGATGGTTTTTAAGGCAAGAAAAGTTCGAATAATTGTAGGGGAAATCCCTAAAAACAGGCCTTGTCTGTTTCCAATACAAACGTTTTCTAACTAAAATGTAGAGTCAATTTGACCTTTATTGTTATTCAATAAATTAAAAGTACTGTGTTGTCTAAGCAATGTAGGTGTGTTCCAAACGTCAAAGAGTCAATTTGCACTTTATTACCGCTGCACAAAGTTCAAAATCAATTGAATAGTCACAAAGTGTAAGAGCTATAGATATTTAGCACTGCTGTAATTTCATTTCGAAAATCATTCGTAAAACTGAAATCAGCCACATTCTAAATCTTTTTCACAGTACGAACACTGTCGGGTCTACTAGTACCCTATATTTCTCAGTAAATGTTGCTTGTTATTAGGAATTTACTAGCAGTCAAACCTGCCAGCAAATTCCCTCAGAACTCCATAACTGCAAAAAAGTTCTTTCTTAACCAGTATGTTAATATATGACAGTTCACTATATTGTCAGATTATCATATAATTTTTCAACTTATTAACACTTTAGAATAGGTTGACGACAAAGGAAGAGATCATTTCCTATCCTATGTTGCACGTACTTGTATGTGATAATTTAATATAAACAATTATTTTTGTTATTCTGTACTTTTAAACTATTAATTATGCTGTTTACAATATTTTTGTATAATGTTTTTTGTGACCAGTCTATAAAATATTACATTAATATAATACAAGATATCTCACCTGTAAGTTGGTGGGGTCTTTGTAGCTCTCGTCACTGGCAGCCTGCAGTTTCTCCTGGATCCAGGATTCAAGCTCATCGGCGTCACGTTTGAAGTACTGGAAGCGACGAGAGTCCTCCAGCTTCTCACGCTTCGCCCGAGCCTCTTGCTTGAAGTCTTCATAACGATTCAGCACCTATCAATGTATCATTTGTATATCAACAACACTACTGCTTTATGTATTCATTATAAATTGACACAAGACCAAACAAGGCAATGTCTTAGTATTGTCATAGTTTAAAACATAGCACCATTAACTTTTTCATAAATAGATCGTACCAGATCTAGCCTAGAGCAGTGTTTACCAACGTGGAGCCCAAGCACCTCAGGGGCGGATTTTGATAGCGAAGTGGGGGGGGGGGGATTCTAAATCGGGGACAAGGACCACACTAAATTAATGTAGAAAAATCAATATTAAAATTATTTCGCATACTCTATATATTCTATTCTCGACATGTTCGACTACAGACATGAGGTCCTGGGTTCGAATTCCGGGTTGGGCCAATTCAAAAATCAATATTGAGTTTTCTAATAAGATTTCCTCAATATTTGCCTTGTAAAATACTTATGCGCGATAAAAAAAATTAAAAATGAAAGGAAGTGAACTATTCTTTGGCATTATGACAAATTAATCAAAGAAACCTCGGTCATTTACTTTTGACCTTAATAGCAATAAAGATTAATACTTCAATTAACTATACGATGGCGTAAAAATAAACTGATTTTATTTTTTGTCACATGCAGCATATTAGATGATCGTTATTTAGCAATAAGTGATTATAACAAACAAATAGAAGTTAATCATATGCATTTAAAGAACATAATAATCCTTTTGTGTTATTGTTTATTTAAAAGATTCTAGTAAAATTACGATTGCTATAAACAAATTTAGTTCGAACTAATGGGAGATAGTTTTTGGGTAATAACATTAAAACTAAAAATATTTTAGATGTGATAAAAATTTAGGATATATTGTAAGAACATTTGTTTTCATTTTTGAAATATACAAGCAACGTTCCTCGCTTATTTTGTTTATAACAGACTAGCGGCCCGTCCCGGCTTCGCACGGGTAGACATAAATAGGTACAGATATTTAAGTTATAAGCATAATAATTAAAACGACCATGAAATGACGTAATATTATGAAAAAGTGATTCATAATACATAAACTAAGTAGCTCTGAAAAGAACTTTTTAAGTGAAGCATAAAAATGTGTTAAAAAAAGTCAAAATAATCAATGTCGCTTGCGTCCACCGCGTAAGGTAACCTAGTTCATAATGGTGCACCCCCTACTCCTGCACTGCCCCTCTCTCGTCGAGTTAGTTACTCGATGCGCGGCGTGGTGGCAGCCGCCGGCATGTACTTTTATTTTAATTTCATGATATCTTTTGAATGGAATATCCGATTTCAATAATTCAAAAAGTAATCATCAGGTATTGAGACAGTCTTGAATATTAAATTATTTATTTGGATAAAAATTTATAAATGGTATGGATAACACGGTCTGATTTTGATCGGCATTTCTATCAATTTGTTAAATGTAAAAAAGTAGTTATAGTGACGTAACTACAATAGTTAGACATATGGTCTCGCGAATTTTTTGTAGATATTGATATATTCTATAATATTGTCGAACATTTTTTTGCCCTATCATTAACACTCTTCACGGCGTATGTGATGAAACACATTTTATGGCTAATTTTTAACAGCCTCGGTTGGTTTTAATAGGAATTTCTTGAGTAATCTAGTACTAAATATAGACTATGTTACTCAGTGATCGTGTAGCTTTCTAATGAAAAATGAATTATTAAAATAGGTCTAGTACTTTTTGAGTTAATTCGTTACGTACAAAAATAAAAATCTTTCTTCTTTATAATATTAGTGTAGATAGCAATTTTACTACACTTTAAAATCCTTTATATATGTTTCTAGAGTTTAGTATATTCCTAATGGAATTAGCTATTGCTCAAATATTGAAGAGAACTTTCTTAATTTTTTACGATATCAACTTTGTGCTAATGTAAGTATTATATTTTCTACACATCATGGGACCGGAACGTAAATTTTTAAGCTTGGCGTTTTTGGTGGCAGCGTAGTATCTAGCCATGGCCGAAGCCTTCCACCCGTCCAGACTCAGACAAATTAGAATATACAATTTTCTTATTTGCAAGCAAAGCGAACACTATCCCCATTGCGCAATAGAGGCTTACATAATAATTGGCTCAATTTTTTTCGAGATTCAAAGTACCTGTTCACGTCGTTCCTGAATATCTTCAGCTGTCTCGAGGATTTTCACCTCCTTAGGTGGTGGAATCTGCTCCATGTTAGATGCGTCTTATTAAACTGCAACAATCGAAAGTTATATTTATAGCGATCACGTTTACTAAAGTTTTATCGAGTTATTTTTTTTATTACAATGTATTTGGAGATTCCATGGTCTTTTGTGCGAAGAGAATGTTTTTTTCTCGCTGGGAAATGCAGTTACGCACACTGATGAAAGAGTTTCTCCAATCGGGAGTGTGGGGCTCACAGATTCCAGAATACCCTCTAAAACACAGCGGATTCCTCCATCATTGAGATCACTGAAGGCTTCTCTAACCGCATTCCAACCTCTAGTGACCCTAATGACACCGACTATGAATACCAATAGAGTGAAGCATAAAGCGCATATTTGCTATTTCTACCAGCCAGCATTCTCCGACGGTGAGAGAGGGCTTCAGCCGCGTGGTCCGTCTCGCAAAAAAAGATAACCGCCCTCCACCTAACTTCACTGGCTAGCATTGCACCAATTATGCTCCTCAGCGAGAGATCTCTTTTAACCAACGATGAACAAGGGATCCGCTGGGTTTTAGTGGCTATTCTGGTATCTGTGAGACCCACACTCCCGTTTGGAGAAACACATTCATTTCACACAAGAGACCATGGAATCCCAACACATTTTTTGGTAGAAAAATATGGACGGATTTAAATATATGCTGGCTGTGCTACATTTACAAAAAAACGTTAATATTTATAAACGAGGCCACGGGTTCAAGGTAAGACTATGTGCAAAATTGCATAATAAGAAATTGAAGGCACTTATTGTAACATCGAAACTTCATTATAATATGTTTTTTTTTGTTGGGAGTGTCATTAGCTGTTAGCCCTACTGGCTTTTATAGCGTAATCAGAATGTAAGGGATATATCTTTTTTTTACTACCTTATAACATATACATTACCTACATCGATTAATCACTGTTACGCCGTTTTTTATTTTTAATGAACGTTTCCAGAAATATCTCAATCATTACATCTTTACAGCTGTTATGTTAAGATAGTTTTAAAATAAGATATGTAAGAGTTACAATAATAAACAGAATTAATTAAAGATATTATTAATGTATTAACAATGTCGATAATTACTGTATTTTCATAAATTGAAAATAAAATATAATATGGTGTCATAAAGAGCATTTACTTTCTAATAAAAAATACACAAACCTAAATACCAAAAAGTTTATTGCGCTTTCGTAGATTTAGAAAAGGCATATGAACGAGTGGTGAGGAATGATCTGCGGTCAACGTTATCCACGTATGGGGTGAGAGGTAATCTAATTCAAGCATTGAAATCTCTCTATGAGGGTTCTAGTGCTTATATTAGAATAAACGGAGCGTACACAGATTGGATGACGAGGGTTCCGCTGGGTTTTAGTGGGTATTGCGAGACCTTCCATCGCAGAGTCCCAGACTTCTGACTGGTCATCGGTCAGGTTTAGTGCGTAAATTGCATTTCCCAGCGACAAAAAAAAAGGGATGTGTTGCGTCACCATGGCTGTACAACCTTTTCATGGATAGCTGTTTGACAGATTTAAAAGAAAGTATGTATGGGTTAAGAATGAATGAATTACTCATCAAATGTTTACTCTACGCTGATGATCAAGTAATACTTGCGCCATCCGCTAATGAGCTACAGGAGATGCTAAATATTGTGAATGAAGCTTTGAAAGGGAAAGGAACGAAAGTGAATGTAAACAAAACGAAAGTTATGCTTTTTGAAAGAGATGAATCTATGATGACTGGCAATATTATGATAGATGGGGAACAAGTGGAAGAGGTAAAAGAATTTCTATACTTGGGATCTAAATTTACAAAAGATGGAACATGTGAAAGTGATATTGAAAGGAGAGTTAATGCAGAGAATATGGTAAATGGTGCTCTGCACGCCTTTATGAATAGCCAGATGGTGTCTCAAAGGGCCCGACTGGTTGTTCATGGAGGAGTGTTAGCAGAAGAAGTAAAATAAATGCGGTAGAGATGAGAGCGTTGAGAAGTATGAATGGATTGAAACAGAGAAAAAAGTAAGAAATTGTGTGATAAGAGAATGTTGTGGTATAAAAGATATAGTAACTAAAATTGAGAAAGGTATGCTTAGATGATTTGGGCATGTAGAGAGAATGAGTGAAAGGAGACTGACAAAAAGGATTTATGAGTCAAGACTGAATGCGAAAGTTGGAAGGGGAAGACCAAGGCGAAAGTTCCTGGATCAAATCAAGGTCATTTTAAATCATTAAGGGCCAGGTCAAGAGTATTCTAAACCGACGAACTTGTATGAAAGGTTTAACGAGAATGAAAGAAGCGAAGGAGATATGCAAGGATTGTGGCAAGTGGAAGCATGTGGTCTCTGCCTATCCCTATGAGAATGAGGCGTGATGCTATGTATGTATATATAAAAAAAAGCTCACGAATTAAATAAGAAGTTGGATGTTTCTTTTATGCATAACTATGAATGTTTCATTTTTTTATTACTCAAAGATTGGTGCTGGACTGTAATCTTATCTGATGGTAAGTGGTGATACAGTCTAAGATGAAAGCGCTATACTCTGTTATTAACCTATTTTGTTTTCTACACCTCTATGCTGGTAGTGTCATAGCTATCCACATCTGTAGCCTCTGATGACGAAATTTAGATAAATTCACCATTGCAACATCAAGACCATTGAATAATTTATGTGATTGAACAGCAGTGACTATACTCTTTAGTAGTAGTCAAAGTAACTGCCTATGACATTGGTAATCTATTCAAATTGCTCAAATGGTTTGTTATATATTTGCAGGCATGAGAATGTGTCAAAGTATTATTCAACCTCCTAAACTTGTCTCCTAGAGTTGTTCAACTCAGAATATTGATAGAGGTTTGTAAGATGTTGAAATAGGCAGCTATATATGGAACTAGGTTAAGAATGTAGTACATTTAAGTGCATAAACTGTTCGGCAGATCCAGTTGGGTGTGGCTTCTTCCTCAATTAAGATTATAAATTTTATTGCTTACATTGAAGCACATTTACTGCTGATTGTCCACTGTATACATATACATAGTGTTGTTTTAAAAGAATAGATTGTAATGTCATAGTGCCATTTTTGATTATTTAAATGCAAGTTTTTAAAACAAGTCACTTTAACTAAATTTTGAACATTGTCATTGTGTTATTATTTATTCAAAGTATATTTAATTCAAAGCAACAAAAATGCAGATTTTTCTAATAATGTTAATAGATTCTATAAATAAGTCAGTAATGTCATGTACAACCTGACATATCATTCTCTAAATATCATCTATTTTAAAATTTTCTTATATTTCAATTTAATAAAATTATATTCTGCTTTGATATGATCTAAATACATTACATATAAAGTAATGATATTAATACTAAAATGGATTTCTTAAAAATTATTGATGTTTTAACAGCAACACAAATTTATATCTCAGCTTATTTTCCTATAATGAAATTCCATAAGAATCAACACTGTTTTATAGTTATCTATCTCTAAATGCAATGAAACACTTTAACTTGTTTTTACTGACAAATAAAATTCTAATACATTTTATAAGATTTACAAACCACATTTTTAGTCTAAACCTCACTAATCATTGCACCTTTTCAATTCATCTATGATGTAGAACTCTCAATACTTGTTTAAAGGCAAGGTAATTTTAAAGTCCCACTGCTGGGCATTTATAATAGACGGTTTTACAGAGGAAGCCCACCACTCTGCTCTGCTGCAGGTTCCCAGGCAACACATGCAGCAATATTGTTCCTAAGATACAGTAGTTTTTTTACAATGTTTTTATTTCATCAATATGTGAAAGTCCAACTAAATTGGTCAATTACACAGAACTATTAAACAGAACAAACATATAGAGAGACAAATTGCATCCCAATTTTATTTATTTGTACAGATTTATTTTGTCTTTTAATGAATATTTCATTTTAATAATTCTTAAAGAGGTCTGTTATCTCATATATTAAGTTAATCAGTTAAATTTTTAAGGCCAGCACACTTGACATCATTGTGTGATTACATCACACAGCCTTGTGAATGAATCATCACAATAATGTAAACCATTGCTAACAATCATAAAAGACTGCATTGTATACAGAGATTTAGTATTATTTATGTAATTTAAATTAATGAGGATCTAGTAAATCTATGAAGCAAATATAAGTAAAATAATATATTTTTATGTATTAATAAAAAACATTAGTTAAAATTTTAACAAAAATAACTATAAAAATTAAATGACCCAATTAAAAGCTTTTTATAAAAAAATATATAATCATTATATAATATTGTCGAAGGAAAATAATCCAATTTCAGTATTCTGGTTAAAAATTGATTTTTACAAAAAAAAAAAAAACAACAAGATGATATTTAAATATAGACTAAATTGAATATATTACATTGCTTCAATTATTTTTTTTAGTTGAATTAAAAGAATTGGTGAATCATGAATTTTGTTTGAAATTATGAAGATGTTGGGTAATTTGTACTACATAAAAATAATGTTCACCCTAAAAAATCTATAATCATAATCATATATTTATAAAAATATCCATCAAGTTGAATTTGCAAAGATAATTTTTTTTCTAACATTTATTTCAACATATAATAAGAAAGCGAATTTACTGCTACCTCCTATTTTAAAAACAATTTGAGTGTACAGTATACAATAATGTAGTAGAAACACATAATTGGATTCCTGTTAGACTACATTCACACTGCTTAAGCTTATGAAGAAAGATAAATCAATAATCTAGACAGCAATGCAGTATTTAGGTACTTACATATATAGGACGATTAATAGATTGTTTAACTGTGAATGGAGGGGCGTTATGATTCGTCAGCAATCGTGTTCTACATTCAGTAGTCAATTGATAGGCCCGGCATCCTCTATAGACCCCAGCCCATTTCGGCAATGCCTGTTGTATGCATCCCTATAGTTGTATATATCTACACAATGACGTAATGCTCCAAAATAAACCCAATAAGGATAACGGTAGTCGGTACAAATTATGATTCGACTTCCTAAGGAAATGTATTATCATAAACTTAAAATAGAATCAATAAAGATCAACGGTAGACTATTTACTAAATTGTTTCCAACGCCTACGTTAACAGCGAAAGTTAAAAGAAGCTATGATTAAAGAATTCCCAAATGGGTGTGTCAGATAAGAGAATAGATCGAATATTTGAAAGTAAACAACGTTTAAATTTGCTGTCTATATTTATTAAAATTAATCCTTACCAGCAGCTTTAATGAAACACTAACACTTTTTGTATAATACTTATTACACACTTATAAGTTTCAATAAAGATTCGTTCGTTCTACTTTCAGCTGGCATCAGCCATCACTCTAATGTTGCTATACTTACCTTCTAATTTCTACTCCATGAGTGCTGCCAGTATTGTTTGCCTAAAAATACAATATTTAATATGGAAATGCTTTCATTACTTATAAAATAAGCAGAATCATGTTTTAAATAATTGTGTGTACAATATTTTCTTAATTCATAATTCAGTAATTCATTTTCTAAACAGGCACATAGTTGATACTATTCTGTTCTTATAAAACTATTAATTATAAACATAGTAAAAATTATACACAAAAATATGTTCGGTAGTGGAGGTTGATAGTGTAGATATAGTATCAGAAACATCAGTTACAATATTTTGATGTGAAACTTTGTTAGTACTGTTAGGGTTTAAAAATTAATGAAAGGACAAAGGACACCGAAAAACAAACATATTCATAAATGGGATTTAGCCAGCGAAAGAATGAGATAGAATACAAGCAACAGTGTTTCGTATAATCTTTATCTCCTCTTTGCTATTAAGTGCTTCTGCCATGAATAAATTGATCAATTCACTGTATTATTAATAGATTCGTTTTTTTTTTTTTTGCTAACATAATATTGTATAAGAACTGAGCCATAATGTGCTGTTAATAAATGTTATTATATTAATAATGGTCCATATAATGTTGTCTTAGTAACATTGCCACCTTTCATTCTTGTCACCTCCTTATTACAATTAGTAATCTGTGCATTTTGAACACTGTTCAATAATTTAAAATGCCCACACTAAACTTCAGTTGTCAAAAATACTTGTTCTGCTATGGCTGTCGTATGTTTGTTGTATCAATTTGTATGTCAATTATCAATTAACCCTTGTTAATAATGGCCTGTTGATTATTAAAAAGCAGAGCTTGGTGAGAGAACTATCGATGTGCAGTGTAGCGTACGTGTAAATCATGGCTGCCGGCGGCGAAGATTTATGGCGTGAGTGCGCGTCCTGGTTGACGAGATGTAATTTGTTGAGACCCGATCATAAAGCGAATTGGGCCACCAGTACAACACATGATTTAGCGTACACCCTGCGAGATGGTGTTTTGCTATGCAGCCTACTTAATGTGCTCCAGCCGGGATGTATAGATATGAAAGACGTTAACCAGCGCCCTCAAATGGCACAGGTATTTAAAAAGGCTTTGCGGATTCATTTTTTTTTTGTACCAATTAATAATATCTATAGTGGAATTTAACGGCCCCGTTGACTCAATGAGAGTACTTGCTTTGCTGGCAAAGGTCTTGGGTGTGATTCCTGGAAGGACAAATTTAGGAAAATTGCTTTTTCTAATTTGTTAGTATCTTTAGCTGTGGCTTTAGAGAAGAGTTTTAGCTGTGGCTTGTTACCACATTATCACCAATAATATGGCAGTAAGTAAAAAGTGTTAAAACACCATAAGAGGTAAATCACATCTTATGAGATTAGTACAGTTCAATCGTAGATTGTTTCAGGTGAGTTCAAAGTAAAGTGTTATCCTATCAAATATAAAACAAATATATATGAAAAAATATGGAAATTACATGTTTCAAAATTATATTAGTTAAAATAATCTAAGTAAAACAATCCCATAATTGTTTGAAGAGTAATTTAAATTGTAAGTATGTACAAAAGGGAGGATGTTCACAAATCATTGACTTATTATCACTAAGCCTAGTTACACAACCATTCATGGCTGTGTGATATTAATTATTCATGCATTGATGAATGCCCAGGACCTCATTCATGTTTGAATTGTGTTACAACTTATACAATGACCTATCAAGGAAATGGATGAATGAGCTACTTGTATTCAAGTCATGTTTATCCTTTTTTAAGAATTATTTATATAAACATAATTTTTAATACACATGAAAGACTTTACAAATTGTGTAAATACATGTATGTGGTATGAACCCAAAAATATATATTTTTTATTTTTTTTTGTTATGCACAAAAGCAGTTGAAAATCTTGATAGTTTTTTTAAAGAAATTATTTATGAAAATTGAGAGATCCGTTTTACAAATATTATTCTTGTTAAACTTAGCTCTTTTCTGTTTTTCTAATACCCTTAAATGGCTGTATTATAATAATAATCTGTATTTCTATTTTATCTTTTAAAATGGCTTCCTATAAAATGAATTAAAAGTCATATTTGCGTAAAATTGTACTAAACTATACATTGCAAGCTCACATAAAACATTTAAGTGTCACATTATATTAAGCAACTGAATAAAATTGTGCAGTTTGCGTATATTGTTTATTGCTTGTGATATACACTTCATATAAGTACATTTGGCCTGTACATATGTATTGCAAGCAAGATAAAGTAGTGGTGTAATTTTTTGTACAATTAAAATCTGATATTAAAATTCATATTAAATGTGTCGTAAAAGTTGGCTTAATTCAAATAACATACATACATAGCATCACGCCTCATTCCCATAGGGGTAGGCAGAGACAACATCCTTCCACTTGCCACGATCCTTGCATATCTCCTTCGCTTCTTTCAATCTCATTAAACCTTTCATACAAGTTCGTCGGTTTAGAGTACTCTTGACCTGGCCGTTATTTAAAATGTCCTGGATTTGGTCCAGGAACGTTCGCCTTGGTCTTCCCCTTCCAACTTTCGCATTCACTCTTGACTCATAAATCCTTTTTGTCAGTCTCCTTTCATTCATTCTCTCTACATGCCCAAACCATCTAAGCATACCCTTCTCAATTTTAGTCACTACGTCTTCTTTTATACCACAACGTTCTCTTATCACACTATTTCTTACTCTGTCACTCAGTTTTAATCCACTCATGCTTCTCAACGCTCTCATCTCTACCGCATTTATTTTACTTTTGTGATTCTTCTGCCATACCCAACTTTCACTACCATACATAAGTGTTGGCACCAACACTCCAGCATGCACTGCCAGTCTAGCCCTTTGAGACACCATCTGGCTATTCATAAAAGCATGCAGAGCACCATTTACCATATTCCCTGCATTCACTCTCCTTTCGATATCACTGTCACATGTTCCATCTTTTGTAAATTTAGATCCCAAGTATACAAATTCTTTCACCTCTTCCACTTGTTCCCCATCTATCAAAATATTGCCATTCATCATAGATTCATCTCGTTCAAAAAGCATAACTTTCGTTTTGTTTACATTCACTTTCATTCCTTTCCCTTTCAAAGCTTCATTCATAATATTTAGCATCTCCTGAAGCTCGTTAGCGGATGACGCAAGTATTACTTGATCATCAGCGTAGAGTAAACCTTTGATGAGTAATTCATTCATTCTTAACCCATACATACTTTCTTTCAAATAAAACTGGAAAAAATTTGGTAAAGTCATCATTTTGTATGTCATAAGTCAAATGCAATCATTTATATTTGTATAATTTATGAATTGTTACAGTTTTATTTAAAGTAAACAAATCTGTCTAACACATTTAATGATAATTTTTAATATTTGCTTAAAGAACATACAAAATATTACTCTAATACTTTTCTTACACTTTCTACACTAATCTTGTTTGCAATATACAGTCCATATAAGTAAACAATAAATGAAAAATATACAAAATTTTTTGGTTGCCAAATATTTCTTGAGTTTAAGAATATGTATGACAGCATGAAAATGCATCATACAATGCATCATACATGCTTGATTTTATTAAAACTAAACTGTTTCTTGACAATGTATTATAGAAAATACTTACATTAACAATGATTACAAATATATTTTATAAAAAGATGAAACTACTTTGGCTGACACCGACTCCAAATACAGAATTATGAAGGACTTAAAAAATAATATGAAATTATTTTTTACGTTTTAGAGCATATTAATATATTTGGAATAGTTAGTTTTGAAGGTGGACAGAGGTTTTTAGTAAACCTGTTGTTCTCAAATAATTTGTGAAGAATTACAATAAGATTTCTTTTGCTTAAGAAAACACCTGTGTGTTAATTTTATTTTACTATGTACCTTTTTTTATGCCTATAAACTTCAATAAATATTTGTATGATTTCCAAGATTTAGTTTCCAAATACGAGTTTATGGAATTTTTATTAATATATTAATTATAATTGTAGGTACTTTTGTTAATCTATATTTAGTCTTTTATCTATGTTACCGGAAATGTATGAAATCAAGGAATTGTATAAAAATCCTAGGAAATGTGTACAATTCCGATACTATTTAGGAAATGTATAAAGTAGCCCTCTTCTGTGAGACGGTCATCTCACTGAAGGAGGCCCACGAACGAGAGAGGGAGATTGCAATGGATGCCCCCTCATACCGTACGTCCTTCCATCGTCGAGAATCCTCAGTCGGATACATCCGGGACACCAGGGATGAATGCGAAAGTTGAACCCCTGGTGCTTCATTCATGGATGAAGAGGGTTCCGCTGGGTTTTAGTGGGTATTGCGAGGTCTGCTTGTTCGCCGAGTCCCACACTCCTGACACACAGTCGGGGTCAATGCATAAAAGCATTTCCCAGTGAAAAAAAAAGTCATACTGTAAAATAATAATAATATGTTCATATTATCTTAATAAATAAAACTTCTAAAATCAACTATCTATTAACTTTTAACATATCACAAAATCAACTTATATTTATACTTATAAAATCTATTGTACACATTTCCTAAGATTTGTATACCATTCCATGATTTCATACATTTCCGGTAACATATATAATATATTTATTAGTATATTTACAAACCTGTATTTATTATAATTATTTGGAAGAGGATACACTAAGACTAAGGTCTACGAACAGTGCGTGTTGCCAGCGATTACATATGGTTCCGAGACATGGCCGCTGACTATCGGGCTCGTAAAAAGACTCAGACTCACTCAGCGGGCAATGGAGAGGGCTATGCTCGGGGTTTCCCTGCGTGATCAAATCAGAAATGAGAAGATCCGTAAAGTCACCGACGTAGCCTACCGAATTGCAAAGCTGAAGTGGCAATGGGCAGGGCACATAGTTCGCAGAACCGATAGACGTTGGAGCCCGAAGGTGCTAAAGTGGCGGCCTCGCACCGGAAAACGCAGCGTCGGCAGACCCCCCACCAGGTGGACCGATGACATCAGGCGGGTCGCTGGCAGCCGCTGGATACAAGCAGCGCAAGATCGGGCCCATTGGAATTCATTAAGAGAGACCTTTGTCCAGCAGTGAACTTCCATCCGTTGAGACGACGACGAATTATTTGTATGTAATGATTACGTATTTATATGTAGCTTTATGTATATGTTACGACACCCACTACTCTTTTATACACCACCTACCCATTTCCGTAATAAATCTGTCTAACCCTAAGGTTGCCTGGCAGAAATCGCTACTTAGCGATAAGGCCGCCTTTTTGTGCCCAATGATTAAGTTATGGTAAATATTGTAACTGTACTGCCTCATTGGTCTAGTGGTTAGCATGTTCGACTACAGATATGAGGTCCTGGGTTCGAGTCCCGGGTCGGGCCAATTCCAAAAACCGATATTGGGTTTTCTATTAAGATTTTCTCAATATTTGCCCGAAGTTGGGAAGTTGGCGGTGTGATCCACCCCCGTGCATCGGAGAGCACGTTAAGCCGTCGGTCCTGCGCCTGATCTCTCTCCGGTCGTGTCGGATTCCCGTCAAAACAGACTATGAGAGTGAAGGAATAGAGAGTGCACTTGTGTACTATGCCTACCAATCCGCAGTGGAGCAGCGTGGTGGGTCTATGCTCTAAAAACCCTCGCTCGGAGTGAGGAGGCCTGTGCCCAGCAGTGGGACGTTAAAAGGCTTCTACTTACTTTTTTTTTACTTACTTATATATTATAAGTATTATTTATGGTGTACAATAAAGTGTATTCTCTCTCTTCCCCCCTCCCCCCCCCCTCTCTGCCACGATGGTTCCTATACCAAAGTTTGTCTGGTAGCTATCAAGCGTTAAGACTGCCTTTTATATTCTGAATGATTTTGTATGTTAGATATATTTTGTTTTTGTTATCTTATTCTGGTGTACTGAAAGTAATAAATAAATACATAGGTCTTATTCTAAATACATTAGCATCTAAACGCTAAAGATTGTAGCAATGGTGAGTGGGATCAAATAAATGCATAGTCGCGTGGGTGTTAGGGTAGTGCGACCCACGCATGCTATAAATAGTCTTGACCCACGTAGGTGGGAACTTTGATATAGCCTGTCGCTTGTAGGTCACCTCCTAGATCAATGTATCAAATAACACCAAATATCACAAATTTATTTAGTATAAGTAAACTTGTTGACCGTTTGAAATGCTTATTATAATATTTAGAGAATGAATGAAAGGAGACTGACAAAAAGGATTTATGAGTCAAGAGTGAATGCGAAAGTTGGATGGGGAAGACTAAGGTGAACGCTCCTGGATCAAATCCAGGATATTTTAATTAAGGGCCAAGTTTAGAGTACTTTTAACCGACGAACTAATATGAAAGGTTTAATGAGAATGAAAGAAGCGAAGGAGATATGCAAGGATCGTGGCAAGTGGAAGGATGTGGTCTCTGCCTACCCCTATGGGAATATGGGCGTGATGCTATGTATGTATGTTTTATCTATAGCAACGGACACAAGGTACATTTTATATCGGTAAAAAGGTTTAAAATCTTCATCGTTGTTTTTAGACTAATATAGATGTTATTAGTAGTGAAATATCTCAAGGTTTTACTGTGATCTCATCAAACGGTGAGTGACGATACAATCTAATATAGTAGCACGCTAACCTGTAAATGTTGAAAAGGTAAGCAGCAGCCCATTGACGTTCCACTGCTGGGCACGGGCCTCCTCACTCATAGTATAGGGCTGTTGAAGCATAGACCAACCACGCTGCTTCACTGCGAGACACACTCTATTTCATCACTCTCACATGCCTATTTAACGGAAATCCGACATGGTCGGGAAGAGATCAGGCGCATGACCAACGTTTTAAGGTGCTCTCCGAGGCACGAGGATTGATTACATCACCAACTTCCCAAATTCGGGCAAATATTGAGAAAATCTTTAATAGTAAACTCTACCCTAGGGTCTTATGGCTGTGGCCGAACATACTAACGACTAGATCATTGAGGCAGTTTGTAAATGGAAAAGGCAACTTACCTCGTAGTATTTGCAAGCAGGGTGGGTAAATGCTTTAGGCACGAACCCCGACCTATTGGACAGGAGTCTGAGACTTGGCGAAGGGGAGGTCTCGGGATACCTACTAAAAGCCATCGGAACCCTCTTCACTCATGGCTGCGGCACCAGGGGTTTAAATTTCTCATTCGTCTCTGGTGTCCTGGTCAAGATTCAAACAAATTTAAAATTGCCACCCATGAATTGAACGACGTACCTCTACCAAGTCTACTCTACCTACGAATTCCAGTCTGCAGATGAAGTCGAGGTCTGAAACCATAGCTAGTGTTCTTATGTTTCCGTTCTTTTACAGTTTCTGTGCATGAGGAACATAAAAGTGTTTCTGAGGGCATGCCATGAAGTGTTCGAGCTGCGAGAGACTGATCTCTTCGACCCTTCTATGCTATTCGACTTGTCCAACTTCCACAGGGTGCTGTGCACTCTTGCCAAACTCAGTCAGAGTCCAAAGGCCTTGGCGAAAAATATTCAGTAAGTACATTATAATGCTCTTAAAACGTGTTTTCTTTATTTTCTCTTAAAACTCTTCATAGGTTAGCTGCGATCTCGACTGATGGTAATTAATGTAAGAGATTGATGGCAGAGCGGTATGGTAAGAGGTAATTTGCCTCTTATGACTGCTAATTTGGTTTGCTACTACTGGTTTTCCGGATGATTCCCAAAGGAAAACTTTGGAATAAGGCAGGAGAAGCCCAAATCTACGCCTCCCAACCTCGGAGAAGAGAAGCGTCCACGGTGTCCTCCCCCTATCTCTCGTAGGGGGAGGAAACCGAAATGTGCCTTCATCAAAGTAATAGTATCGCAGAAGAAGGCCACTGCTCTCCACTCCCTTTCTCTGGTGAGCTTTGCACCATATTTACATTCCAGCGAAAGATCCCCACCGAAAACTTCAATTAATATTTTTTCTATTTAATAATACACTTTATTTCAAATAAATATTTTTCATACAATAATGTTGATGTCCGATCCCGTGGTAATATGGATAGATTATATTTATCATTTTACCACCAGAAATTATTATATTTGTCGTATACTTTGATGATTACGTATACATCGAAGTTCCTTATTTGTTGTTTTCTTGCCCTTATCCCACTAGGTGGGGTCGGCACAGCATGTTTCCTTTCGCCACTTCACTCTATCCGCTGTCATTTCTACATTCACACCCTTAATACACATATCCTCTTTCACACAATTCATCCACACTTTTTTTGGTCGCCCTCTCCCGGCCCTGCCGCTTACCATCATATTTAGGACCCTCTTACATACATGGCTATCCTCCCTTCTCATTACATGTCCATACCAGGCTAACCTTCCACTCCTTAACTTCTCGGTCACTGGTGCTACTTTCACACTTCCTCTAATATACTCATTCTTAATCTTATCCAATTTTGTCACTCCACACATCCATCTCAACATTCGCATCTCCGCTGCATGCAATTTCCTTTCATACTCCCCTTTGGTGGCCCAGCACTCTGATCCATACAGGATGACAGGTCTTACGATCGAAGTTCCTTATTTACCACCTAATTATTGAGTGTTTCATATATAGATCTTACTATCACGCTTCAACCTCTATGCAATAAAAAAAATGTGTAAACAGTAAAAAATAAGGTAGCATAAAATGTGTTGCAAAGTTATAACAATAGTTACATAACTGTTGAGATATTTCGTTAGTTGGTTAAGTCTCAGAGACATTCGCAACGCTTTAACCTCTAAATTCTCTAATTTAATTAAGGTAAAATGGCTTTACATTGATCGTTAACCTGTTGGCATACATAAAATTGTATTCGTAGGTCTTAAGCAAAACTTTTAGTAAAAGAATTATCTTTTACTGCTGACTGTGATCTCCCTCGATGGTAAGATGATGTCAATTGTATCTTACATGGCTAGAATCGTAGACTCTATCATCACTTATAGGCGAGATGAAGTATTTCGATTTAGTAATAATAGTATGGGAGCCCAAGATGGGATCTAGCGCGTTATTTGAGCACGTCAGAAAACTATTTATTTATTGATAACCCAACAGCGTTAAAACAAATTGTTATATAAGATAATATAAGACCAATTACGGATTGCGCAAATTGCTATGTAATATTTGAAATAATAGAATAGAGATTAAGAAGTCAATATAGAAATAACTAAAAAATAAAACAGAATAAAAAAAACAGATATTCGCTACGTGCTTATGAAAGTGAGTGCGTGTATTTGTACTTGTTTACATGGTTTGGAGTATGTGGGAGTATAAACTTTGGTTATTTCATTCAGTTTTTTGATTAAGTTTAGTTAAGTAAAATTTTTCAAAATGTGAATAATTATTATAAGTGTGTGAAAGACGTAGTATTATGGAATTGAGGGCATAGTTGGCGTGTTGATGGAGCACGTACAATAAAGGCATGTAACGTGTTTTTGTAGGACACTTATTGATACAGCGATATCAAGCTGTCCCAAAATATCAATTTGGTTTCTCCTTTTTTCAAGAGTGTTTTTTTAAATTTCTTGTAATCTTTAAAAGTATACACATCGAGAGAAATCTTGCACCCGGTAATGTACAGCAGTAGAAGGGTTCGTTCGCTGCCTGTCAAATCGGTAAAACTCCAGAGATTTAAACAGGATACTTTTTTGTGGTCTTAATATTCACATCGAAAATCGGACACACTTGAATAACTTTTTTATTACCCCTTTTCTTAACTACCCCCCAATAAATCATCAGATTAATGTGTATCGGTGATCAGAATCACCAAGCGCGACCGAGTATTTCGGTAGTTATTCTCTTACACGCTTTACCTTCCATTAGATGGAAAAAATTTCATAAACTTTTTCGTTTTAGAATCTATTGTTTACAATTTTATAGTTCCCCATGGCGCTTAAGTAACTGCAAAGTTAGCATCCCCGGCTCCCTTCCTATAAAGAAAATGCCTAGTAAAAACATTTAAGACGATGTAATAATTTTTATTTGCAGGCCTTTCACAGCTAGGCGTACACAGTCAGAAGAGGATATTTACAAGGACCTGCAATCCGTGTAAGTATAATTACAAATTATATTATGAAATAAGCATATTATATACATTTGTCTAACATGTGATATTTTCTTAACATGAACTATTTAAATAATTTAAACTTGTAATGTTTTAATCCAAACAGTCAATATGTCGTATTTATTTTCAAGTCCTGCTGTGGTGTTTATCGTAATACACACACACACCCATATACATGCACAAAACACATTCCCCACACACACACATCCATACACACATATATCGCTGCTTTGAATGAATAATTACACGACGATTATTGAAAGTTTTCGCTCAAGCCACATAATCTAGATTGGTCTATATTTTCTTTTCTATTACAAAATATGCATTTTTTTATCACGACGTTGTCTTTCACCAAGAACGAGTTTTACTATATTCTTACGAGATTTGTATAATTTAGGAAGTTATGATTACTCGCTTTACTAGCAGAGGTTCCGGATTCAATCCCACTTAGGAAATTTCATTTTCTTATTTGTCTGAGTCTGGACTACTGCGAAGCTTCGATCGTGGCTAGTTACCACCCTACCAGCAAAGATGTAGCGCGAAGAGCAAAAGTGTTTTAACCATTAGAGATAAATCACTTCTTACCACATTCGCGCGCTTCCATCTCAAACTGTATCATAACTTACCACCAGGTTTGATCTCAGTCAAGCACTAAACTGTCAGCAATAAAAAATATTGTTAATACATAGTTCCTCTTTAGTGTGATTCAATATATAAACATATTCTTCACAAGCAGCGATATTTTTACTACAATATTTAACACGTTTGCTCCTGAATACTAGGACAACTCCTACTTGAATGCACTTTCTAACGCCAACTACCAGTTAACTGGCTATTTATTGTGTACGTCAAGAATAAACTATTGTATGATTCATACGCGTAGCATATTTAGGCATGTTAAGATGCCTATAAAGGGCTTTAAAAACCGATTTATTTATGTGTCTTCAAAATTAGAAAAATGTCTAAAATGGTGCGACAGAATCGACACAATTATATATGTATATCGTAATGTTTATCGCTCTCGTTTTTACAAATCTGTGTATGGTTTCACAGAGATCAATTCCGCTAAATGTTGAAATTAAACAATTGATTGTTGGAGTTGTCAAAAATTGTTAATTTTATAACTATAATGTATTTTACTAGTGATAAACGATTTAAAATAAAAACTTGAGAGGGTTGTTTCCATATCTTTCACATCCTGTTCTTATGATAAATTAATTGGGGTTGCTTTTATAAATGTCTTATAATTTGAAGTAACAATCCATTACCAGATTTCTTATTATCTAAATAAGCCTATTTATATATGACAAAAAAAACCAATTCCGCAGCAGAGACAAGTAAAAGGTGTTAAAAAATTACCAGTTTTAGTGATTGATAGTTCAAGTTTTTATAATAATGAAGCTAAATAACGAAATCTGTACACTTTCTGCGACTTAGTTAACTTTGATCATATCGTATTTATAGTATAAATTGTCTATCGTTACAAAATGTAGAGCTTCCCTCTCGAACGAGATTCCGCCCTCGTATGACGTAGTCCAGTACGAAGAGCAAACTGATACAAAGGAAGTACCATGGATACAGTTCACGATACCCAGCGTGGCCTGCGAGGACCGGGTCGAGGAGATATACGAGGACCTCTGTTATGTCAAGTTCACCTCCGATGCCCCTGAGGTGGACATTTTGTATAAAACGCTTTTATATATAGGAACGTAACATGGTCGTAACCGTTCTCATCTGTGTTAATACTTAACTGGATATATATCATATATAACATTGCCTTATCTTCTCTAGTTTGTGCTGTTGTTTCTATCAGACACACAAGTGCTTTATTATTCTTATTTATTTAGAAAATCTCATGACAGCCATGACTCCCTCTATCCAAAAGTACCCGCCTTTTAGTTACTTAGACAACTTAATCTCTCAGTTCCCAAGGAAGTTTAGTTTTAAAAATTTCGACGGCCTCGCTGGCGCAGTGGTGCGAGTATTCGCTTTGCTAGCGGAGGTCCGGGGTTCGATCCCCGGTAGTACGAATTTAGGAAATTGTATTTTCTAATTCGTGGACTGGTGTGGTCTGAGGCTTCNGAGAATGAAAGAAGCGAAGGAGATATGCAAGGATCGTGGCAAGTGGAAGGATGTTGTCTCTGCCTACCCCTATGGGAATGAGGCGTGATGCTATGTATGTATGTATGTATATATAGGAACGTAACATGGTCGTAACCGTTCTCATCTGTGTTAATACTTAACTGAATATATATCATATATAACATTGCCTTATCTTCTCTAGTTTGTGCTGTTATATCCATGAGACACACAAGTGCTTTATCACTCTTATTTATTTAGAAAATCTCATGACAGCCATGACTCTCTCTATCCAAAAGTACCCGCCTTTTAGTTACTTAGACAACTCAATTTCTCAGTTCCCAAGGAAGTTTAGTTTTAAAAATTTCGACGGCCTCGCTGGCGCAGTGGTGCGAGTATTCGCTTTGCTAGCGGAGGTCCGGGGTTCGATCCCCGGTAGGACGAATTTAGAAAATTGTATTTTCTAATTTGTCTGAGTCCGGACTGGTGTGGTCTGAGGCTTCGGCCGTGGCTAGTTACCACCCTACCAGCAAAACGTACCGCAAAAAAAAAGAGATTTGTGTTCCGGTACGATGCTGTGTAGAAACCGTACGGGATATATCGCCTCTTAACAGATTAGTGCGCTTCCATCTTAGATTGTATCATCACCACATCAAAAAAAATTTCTTTTCCAAACCATTTTTCTTTCAATCGTAATATATAAAGTATTTGAAGACACAATATGTTTAATTATGGCCTACAAGTATTATTCTTGTCCCAACAACTTATCACTCTAAAGCTCTAAACCACGAAAACGAATCTGTCCTATTATTATAATGTGTATGTGTCTTATAATTGTAAAATTCCTGTTTTCAGTCCATACTCTCCTTATATGTATATATTTCTGTTCAAATATTCAATTTTTAATATAATACTTTTTATTTATCACCTCGAGTCCAATTGCTAGAAATAAATGATAATTGTTTTTGTGTTAGTTGTACTTATGCCACCGCTCTTAGCTTATTTCGTAAGATATCCTTTGACAGTTTTGGTTTCAAAATATGTATTTCGTTCTACTACTATTTTCTTCTACGTTTAGATTTGTTATTTCTTGGGACTAGAGTTGTTTTGTCTACGTACTAATTAACGTGAAATATATGTTGAATGTCAGCATAACATGATACGCTTACGATAATGTTACGGTCCTATATTATAATAGGCGAAACACATTTAGAGGCCGCTTACTCGTTTCCGCTGTTTGGTAATATAAACATTCGAAAATTTCGTAATAGTTTTGCATTGAATCTAATAATATACTACGCTTAAGTGGTAACGCTTCGTAAGTTGAATCAGTAGTGAAAACCCTGTATATTTCTGAAAAAATGGCAAATAGTAAACCTTGGAAAACAACAGACGAAACATTTGTCCAAAATTAAAGTAGAATTAATAATTCTACACAATTTTATTAGTTAATTTCCAATATAAAATTTAATGCATTAAAATATTATCGTATATGACTTATGATTGATAATATTTTCATAAAGCGATGTATTTTACACTGTATACATTGTAGTATTAGAAACTGGAAGATAAGACCGCCTTTTTGTAATTTTTTTCATTTTATCATGTTTTATTCTATATTTCTATATTTCAAACAACGTGTACATAAAATTAGATACGGCATTTATACATTATAATTGCGTGAATGTAGAACGAAGACAGATGATAGTACTAATGACACCTTTGATGATGGGACGGAAAAAATCGATCCTGATTAAATAAAAATCATATTTTTGAAACGTTTTATTAGCATTATATACGCTCCATCATGTTAGTACAGCTAAAAGAAAATAACTAATTGCCGCGCCCGGGCCTTGCATTCAGGGACGGCGGGTTTTCGCTTAATTTACTAGTTTCTTTTACACGTACACCGGTGCCGTTCGCGTGCGTTCGTTGACCCAACCGTCAGCTGATTTGTATTTCATTTTTGGTAAGGTAATGTATTTTGTACGAAACTTTTGATGGAGCGTAAATAATATTAATAAAACATTTTAGAAATGTGTTTTTTTTTTAGGCAGAATCGATTTTCTTCCGTCCTATCATGAAAGGTGTCATTAGTAGTATCATCTGTCTTTATTTTCGGGAGCTTGAGCATATTATATCGGAATCCTAAAAAAGCGGCTTACGCCGTGTTAAATCTTAAGCAATTATAAATCAATACAACCAAAATAGATGATAAAGTGTTCAAACAGTAGTTTTTCAGAAATAAAACTTTAAAATACGGTTGTTAAATGTATAGAAATAGCAAAACAGCGGGAATAGACGATGGCGTAATAAACGATTGTAGAAAGCTGATATATCGAACTATCTATCAAAAGATATCTGTTCTTATAGCAGGCGACGGTTTGTTTTCGATCCATATTCTGTCTGATACGTAAATAACCAATGACTAAATTTAGACAGTTTTATAAAAGTACACTTTTTAATACGCCTTCTTTAATTTGATACCCTAATACTTGGCACATCTCATTTAAATGAAGGAGAACCTAAACCCACCACGCCTTATAAAATATGGAATTGCTGAGCATAACCTTGACTGATTTCCATGATATATAGGGTTCCTTATGGTTTTATGCTTTAGCAAACGTTATGATAACTTTTTCACAGTCTGGCTTCGCTAGCAGAGGTTTCATTTTCTAATTCCTCGGTGTCTGGACTGGTAGAAGGCTTTGGCCGTGGCTAGATCGATTGGTCATTGTGAACTTGACCTTGTAATTTGAAAAGATTTGTTTGTTTAGGGAATGGGGCTAAAATGATGACTCACTGCGTTCTTACCGCGAACAAACTGTAATGACGTATGTTGGCGTTTCACAGTACTGTGTTAAATATATAGCGTTTTGGATACTTATTTTAAATACCATAACGAAATCACTAGAAAACGACTAATTGTATATTGTACTCTACGAAAGAGATGTTTTTTTTATTGCTGATAGATTAGCGCTTGACTGTGATCAGACCTGATGGTAAATTATGATACAGTCTCAGATGGACAATCTAATCTGGGAAAAGGCAATTTACCTCTTCATGGTTTCTACACATAACCTGTTTTGTAATCATTGATTACAGTCAAGCCCTAACATGCCTCATTGGACTAGTGGTTAGCACGTTCGTCTACAGACATGAGGTCTTGGGTTCGACTTTCTGGTCAAATCAATTCGAAATCGATATTGAGTTTTCTATTAAGATTTTCTCAATATTTGCCCGAAGTTGGGAAAAATTTGGCGGTGGGATCCATCCCCGTGCCTCGAAGAGCACGTTAAGCCTTCGGTCCTGCGCCTAATCTCTCTCCGGTCATGTCGGATTGCCGTCACGACGGACTATGAGAGTGAAGGAATAGAGAGTATACTTGTGTACTATGCCTACCAATCCGCAGTGGATCAGCGTGGTGGGTCTATGCTCTAAAAACCCTGTCTCATATGAGCGAGGAGGCCTGTACCCAGCAGTAGAACCTTAATGGGCTGCTACTTACCTAACATGTCAGCAATATTAAAAAAAACATATTTGTTTTGTAGTTTACAATATACAATTAGTCGTTTTCTAGTGTTTTTGTATTGTATTTAAAAAATGTATCCAAAATACGCAAGACTATATATTAAATTAATAAACGGATGAAACGCGAGATTAGAGTCACGAAGATGTGCAGCGTTTTTATGCTAATTCGTTTGAAGGTTAGATACTTTTAATATGACTGATGACATTAGATGGGGCATGGACAACAAGCAACTTACTGTTTTGACTCTGCTAGATTTCAGTAACGCTTTTAACTCTGTCGATTTTGACATACTGCTTAGTATGTTAGGTTCGCTTAACATATCTCCATCGGTGATTGGATGGCTTCGTAGTTACCTTGAAGGACGTCTGCAGAGGGTTCGCATCGAAGACCAAATCTCGTCTTGGTGCGAAGTACGTGCAGGAGTCCCTCAGGGAGGCGTGTTGTCTCCACTCCTCTTTGCCCTTTTCATCAACACTATCAGTCAAAATATTACTTCTCTCTATCACATGTATGCAGATGATGTCCAAATTTATAACCAGTCCACACTTGACAATCTTTCTGTAGCTATTTCTACTACCAATAATGATCTTGCTTTGATTTGTAAGCGGAGTAAATCTTTCGGGCTAAAAATCAACCCCGTTAAGTCTCAGGCTATCATTATTGGCAGTAGAAATTTGATTTCAAGGGTGGACTGGCCTAATCTTCCACCAGTTACTCTTAACGATACGATAATACCATTTAGTAATGTAGTTAAAAATCTTGGCATTAATATGGACAATACTCTATCTTGGGCAGCACACCTGAGAGATTTAAGTAGGAAAACATTTGCTGCAATGGGGTCCTTGCGCCGTTTGCGTTCACTACTTCCCATTCCTACCAAAATCATGCTTGCACATTCTCTACTTATCTCTATTCTCGATTACGCCGATGCAAGCTTTTCTAATTTAACCGAGGACCAACTGAATAAACTTGAGCGACTACAGAATCTCTCTATTCGGTTTGTATTTGGATTACGCAAATACGACCATGTCTCTGAATTTCGTGCAAAGCTCAAGTGGTTACCTATTCGTTTTCGCCGGAATTTGCACATTGTGTCCCTTCTGTACTGTGTGCTATTTAATCCTCTTGCTCCTGCTTATTTAAGGCAGAAATTTAAGTTCCATGATTATGACGGAAGATGTCTACGACCCACTCGTGACCTAATACTTAATGTCATACCACATAAAACCAGATTTTTTGCTGATTCTTTTGCGGTTCGAGCTATAACATTATGGAACGAGTTACCTCTGCAGGTAAGAGAGGCTAAATCATTGGATCTGTTCAAGAAACAGGTAAAAAATTATTATCTTTCTTTATGCTCCTTATGACGACATTTATTTGATCTATTTATTCTTAGTTCTTATGTATCACGTACATATTACATATAAGTATATTATTATGTATCTATTTATTATATTTAGTTAATTATTTGTAAGTAGGTTAAAGTGTATGTATTAGTATGTAGGAATATTTGTATGTATGTATTTATATAGTAGGGGACACCACCTACCCTATTTACCTCACATTGTCTCTTTAACCCTAAGGTTGCCTGGCAGAAATCGCTAATAAGCGATAAGGTCGCCTAATTGTACTATTGTCTTGGTTTTGTTTCTTTGTTAATTCTTTCATGTTTGTGGTGTACAATAAAGAGTATTCTATCTATCTATCTATGTACAAATAACATGTGGCATTTTAAATTGCCACTCGTCATTTTATCATTTCATTTAATTAATAATTTCTAATATTGACAAGAAAAACACGTGACATTTTTATTCACAATTCGTCATTTGTTATTAATTTTCGACACTTTCCCTCCCTCTAAGTCTCGGAAATTGAAAGTTTTAGATACATAAAAATATAAACAAGTCTTTATAATTAGTTTGCCATAGAAGTTTCACTTCTGGTATGTTTACTTTGTGCGTACGCACTTATTTCCCATTTGATAGCCTTTGCTGCTTAAACGGTTAAAGTTTCAGAAAAATAATGTATGACATATTTGATCCCCTTCTATAGTTCTAAAAATAATTCCACGAAGAGATATGTGTATCTTTTAAGGTTGGCTCACTATAACGTTTTCTATGCTAGCCAAATTTTTATCGTCTCTCTCTCTTATGAAGTCGTGACGTAATTCGTCAAACATGTAGTTTAAGAAATATTTTTAACAGTAGCATTTGTCCCACAAAAAATCCAACCTCGTACGATCTCCATTATGTTTCTTTGAATAATAATTACAAAGATATGTATCTATTCTTGTCGTAAACCAGTATATCTAAACTAATATTATAAAGAGGAAACATTTGTGTTTTAGTCTGTAAATATGTATGTGTGTTTGTAACTTTTTCACACAACACTGGACCGGTTTCAAAAACTTTTTCACAATTAGAAAGCTTTATTTTTTTTTCGCTGGGAATGCATTTACGCACTAACCCAACCCGTAGCTCGGGAGTGTGGGACTGCGAGGGAGGAGACTCGCAATACCCACCAAAACCCAGCGGAACCCTCTTCATCCGTCAGTGAGACACCAGAGGATCTTGCGCATTCCTACCTGGTTTCTCTGGTGAGTCTGACTGAGGATTCACGGAAGCGGGAGCAGGTGAGCAAACATGCGCCGCCTAGAATCCCGCCTTCGGCGTTGAGCATCTACTGCATTCTCTCTTTCTCGTTTGCGAAGCCATTCCCGCCCAGCACCTCTCACTGGAGAGCATCGCGCCTGCAATGCTCGACAGCGAGAAATCTCCGCCGATCAGTGCCACCAAGAGGTAACGCTGAGGTCCGCAGGCTGCGCGTTCTACCACTGTGTGGTGTGTTGTGTCAGTAGGTGCACCACACTCATGGCAGGTGGGCGACTCCTATCGGCCGATTGGGTGCAAGAATTTTCCGAGACAACCATGTCCGGTCAGAATCTGCACCAGTCTGTAAGAAAGCGTCCCGTGCCCCCTGTAGAGCCATTAGTCCAGGTGAGGACGAATCGCTTCCACTGTGGCCGCGCCCACCGCTGGGGACCCGAGGACCTCATCGGCATCAGGCCGCCGGCCTTGAGCCCTCGCAGCTGCCCTGAACCGATGGACAGCCGCAAGGACTTCCGCCCGTAGCTCCCACGCAGGATCGCCAGAAGAGTCGCTGCCGTCCAAGATACTATACGGTACGCTCGTATTGCCCTAACCGCAACTATCCTCTGCGTCTTGTGCAGCAATGGAATATTTGATGCGGTCAAGGCATCGACCCATACGGGTGCACCGTACAAAGCCATACTGGCGATGATCCCAGCGTACAGCCTCCTGCAGAGTGATCCAGGTCCACCCACATTGGGTAGTAATCTCCCAAGTGCGGCGGCTGCATTGACAAGATTAGAAAGCTGCATTTACACTAAGCAACATATATTACTTTCTGAAATAAAATAGGGATCCCTAAGCAAATTGCATTAATACATTAATGGTGTGAAACAAAAAATCTGTTATCGTGTGCACTGCAGAAACTTTTGATGATAGAACAAAAAAATGTTCTACAGTATAAAAGAAATTATTATCTACAAAAAAGTCCGCGATACCATATGTCCAACTATTGTAGCTATACCACTATAACTACCTCTTTACATTTCCAAAGATAATGACAGTGCCGACAATAATCAAACCGTATTATTCACACCTCTGTATTAATACATGCATACCAAGCATCACGCCTCATTCCCATAGGAGTAGACAGAGACCACGTCCTTCCATTTGCCACGATCTTTGCATATCTCATTTGCTTCTCTCATTCTCATTAAACCTTTCATACAAGTTCGTCGGTATATAGTACTCTTGACTTGGCCCTTATTTAAAATGTCCTGGATTTGGTCCAGGAACGTTCGCCTTGGTCTCCCCCTTCCAACTTTCGCATTCACTCTTGGCTCATAAATCCTTTTTGTCAGTCTCCTTTCATTCATTATCTCTACGTGCCCAAACCATCTAAGCATACCTTTCTCAATTTTAGTCACTACGTCTTCTTTTATACCACTACGCTCTCTTATCACACTATTTCTTACTCTGTCACTCAGTTTTAATCCACTTATGCTTCTCAACGCTCTCATCTCTACCGCATTTATTTTACTTTTGTGATTCTTCTGCCATACCCAACTTTCACTACCATACATAAATGTTGGCACCAACACTCCTGCATGCACTGCTAGTCTGGCCCTTTGAGACACCATTTGGCTATTCCTAAAGGCGTGCAGAGCACCATTTACAATATTCCCTGCATTCACTCTCCTTTCAATATCACTTTCACATGTTTCATCTTTTGTAAATTTAGATTCCAAGTATACAAATTCTTTTACCTATTCCACTTGTTCCCCATCTATCATAATATTGCCAGTCATCATAGATTTATCTCTTTCAAAGAGCATAACTTTCGTTTTGTTTACATTCACTTTCATTCCTTTCCCTTTCAAAGCTTCATTCATAATATTTAGCATCTCCTATAGATCATTAGCGGATGACGCAAGTATTACTTGATCATCAGCGTAAAGTAAACATTTGACGAGTAATTCATTCATTCTTAACCCATACATACTTTCTTTTAAATCAGTCAAACAGTTATCCATGAATAGGTTGAACAGCCATGGTGACGCAACACATCCCTCTCGAACACCTCTTTCGACAGGAAACCACTCCGTGTATACCCCGTTTATTCTGACACAACCACTAGAACCCTTATAGAGAGACTTCTATGCTTGAATCAGATCTGTATGAATCCTTACTCTATTAAATGATATTTTATTAGAGGCCGTTTCATTACCTGTAAATTTTTTTTTTGTTATTAAAATAGGACATTCCATTGAAAAGATATAACGAATTTTAAAATGTCACTCAAATAAAATAAGTTAGACTTTCCATTGCCACGAGATCGGTATCTACGTGGTTAAAACCGCAGGACATTAATAGCCTGTTTATAAATGTGTATTTCTTAGCAAATATATCATTTTTGCTTTCAATAGAAAGGCAATATCATATCATTTGTCAACAGTACGTTTGGTACTTTTCAGAATGTACGTAAAAATATCTCTTTAATCTACGCCCTCACTTTTTTATCGATGCCACTGATAACAATTGCATTGTTAGTTGAAACTCGTGTAATTTTTTTTGTATACTCGCTGTCCCCCGCAGTGTTACACGCGGAATTGTAAATAACCTTTTCTGAAATAACAATAGCCTTTTTTTCCCCCCGGACTTGCTATGGTTTTTACGTAAAAACTCCAACCTAAGGGTTAGAATTTTGGGACTCGGCGGAATCCTCTTTATGCTAAATGTTAGATACTAGAGGTTTAGCTTGCACATTCTTCCCTGGTGCCCCGGATGAGTATTCACTAGAACATGGGCATAAATATGCGCCGCCTGGTATTCCGCCTACATCTCATGGGCCTCCTTTAGCTAAATAACAGTCTCGCAGAAGGAAGCAACTCCCGAAAATAAAAACAACCTGAGTTACTCCTTGTAACACCAGCTTTCTGCAAGAAAAAGTCCTGTCAAATGTCGATTGATTCAGAGATTTGCTAGAACAGACAGACAAAAAATTTACAAATTGATGTATTTAGTAAAAATTTGAAGTTACAAATAGACACTCCATTCTTTACTTATATTATAACTCGAAAGTAACTCTGTCTTTTTGTCACGCTTTCACGCTAAAACTACTGAACCGATCTAAATGAAATTTGGTACACTGATAGTGCAGAGCCTGAGAAAGTACATAGGCTTTTTTTTTCAGTTCTAGTGCAAGCACTAGAACTGTCAGAATAAACGAGGCGTACACAGAGTGGTTTCCTGTCGAAAGAGGTGTTCGACAGGGATGTGTTATGTCACCATGGCTGTTCAACCTATTCATGGATAACTGTTTGACAGATTTAAAAGAAAGTATGCATGGGTTAAGAATTCAATGAATTACTCCTCAAATTCTCGGAGTTTCTCTACATGATCGAATCAGAAATGAAGAGATCCGTAGTAGAACCATAGTCATCGACATAGTTCTACGAATCGCGAACCTGAAGTGGCAATGGGCGGGGCACATAGTCCAAAGGACCGATGGGCGTTGGGCGATACTTGCGTCAACCCCTAATGAGCTCCAGGAGATGGTAAATATTATGAATGAAGCTTTGAAAGGGAAAGGCATGAAAGTGAATGTAAACAAAACGAAAGTTATGCTCTTTGAAAGAGATAAATGTATGATGAATGGCAATATTTTGATAGACGGGGAACAAGTGGAAGAGGTGAAAGAATTTGTATGCTTGGGATCTAAATTTATAAAAGATGGAAAATGTGAAACCTATATTGAAAGGAGAGTGAATGCAGGAAATATGGTAAATGGTGCTCTGCACGTCTTTATGAATAGCCAGATGGTGTCTCAAAGGGCTGTGCATGCTGAAGCGTTGGTGCCAACACTTATGCATGGTAGTGAAAGTTGGGTTTGGCAGAAAAATCACTAAAGTAAAATAAATGCTGTAGAGATGAGAGCGTTGAGAAGCATGAGTGTATTACAACTGAGTGACAAAGTAAGAAATAATGTGACAGAGGACTTTGTGGTATTCAAGAAGATGAAGTGACTAAAATTGAGAAAGGTATGCTTAGATGGTAGATTTCATTTCGCGACGTAAGTTGTGCTAATAACGGCTAGTTTTATATTTTCGAAAGATATCCGCCTGTAAATAGAAGTTTTAAATTGGCCGTTAAAAAAAAAAACAAAAAATCTCTCAAAGTCCATTTAGTATTTAAATCATTAATTGAGAATTATTAAAATTCAAAATATCTTTTTTCAAGCAGGCCCATACAGCACTTTTGAATTGTCAAATTTAGTTATTTTTTCGTATATTATTATAACGTACGGCTGATGATGATATTAAAGACCGACTTACAATCTTAACCTATGAGGGTTCGCGCGCCCTATTATGAGAAGAGCCCACAATATACTCAGTCGGGTGTACGTTTTTTTCCTTATCATCATTACTATGTATATTCATTTATTCTATATCGATTAGAGCAATTCATTCACTCCCACTCTTTTTATCTTCTAAGAAGTCCTTTAAATTATAGAATGATTTCTTAGTTAGTTTTTTTTTAAATAAAAGATTAACTTGTGGAAGTTTATTACAATTATCCTTCAATGAATTGTCAATTTTATGCCGCCTGCAAGAATTTGAAGCAATTTCATTTTTATTTCTTAAGTTATATGAGATGCGTATTCACTTTTTGCGTATAAGAGTCATTATTTTATTAAAGTGTCCCAAATTAATCTAATAAAAAAATTGTCAGCCTACAAAACCGTATTGGGGCAGCGTGGTGGGTTTAAGTTCCAAAAACCCTCTCTTTTATGCTTTAGAAGACCTGTTACCTAGAAACAGCATTTTAATAGGTTGTTATTATAATAAAAAGTTACGAGGAAACTTACATATCCCAGAAACAAATTAAGTGGTGGATGTACACTCCAAACATGTCCTATGAGGTAGGAGCTTTGTGCCAAGCATTAGTAAATTAATAAATTACCATGTCTCTGAACGCTTAAATCAAAAAACACTCCATTATTGTGTAAAATTGTGGAAAAAAACTTGTGCCTTGCATATGATAATCATTTTATTAACCCTTTGAGTGCGTACCGTCGATATATCGTTGATCTATGTAGTTTGGTATGTCCTTGGACACAATAGAAAGAATTACGAAAGTCCATCTTCATTTGAGAATAATTATCAAGATTCTATAATTAATAAATAAGGTATTTTTATTTTCAAAAATCCTTTCGCAATTTATGCATCATATACGAAAATTACCTCAGCACTGAAAGGGTTAAAATACGAAAACATTCAGAATAACAAATCTACAAACTAAGTTCTTGTTTTGTTACCATTTTAGACTATATCTTCACTTACCATCAGATGATACAGAAATTGGTTAAGCACTTGAATGAGAAGAAAATATCTTTTGAATGATAGTTCCATATAAGCTGTATTAAAGTTGATTTTGTAAATGGCTAGATTATGTTTTTATAATGGCTGTTTATTTTCATTTAAATGCAACTTATTAGCTTTTAGATGCGTGTTGTTTTTTTTTGGTTTTATTTTATAGAACTTGAAATTGTAAACCTGTTTGTGTATATAGGTATTTGTGTTATCTTATTACATAATCAAGAACGTGAATATGTTTTATATATAGAATCCAGATAAAATCCTCATTATATAACGGATAAAGATCTCTTGTTACAGTGTTTGTTATCGAACTCCGAAACGGCGTGATCAATTTTTATATAATTTAATAAATAAAAAGCTGAATAATTGCAGAATGTTTCAACTTTAATAAAAAAATTTGGTCAAAACTTAACCGAAACCAAAAAGATTCCCGCAAAAGTCCATTAAGTTTTTTAGCATACCCGGCAAAAGGAATTTTCCTACCAAATTTTAATATACATATATGTCGGAGAATAAGAGAGAAAGGAACGCATAAAGAATAGAGGCGTAGGGTTCTCCGCCGACATCGTCATTAATGGCATCCATAGTCATATCAATGAATTATAAATCGCATCCAATTTCCATACTGTGGGCGTTGGTGCAATCAGACACTTTATTAACTTAGATTATAATGTTCAGTCACTTAATGTTCCCGATATCAATTTACACAAACTCATTAACAATAATAGCTAGGAACGCGGCAGTTTTAAAAGTACACCGCACCGGCGGGCCGTCACCCGTAAACTACCGAGAGACGCGCTGGACTGCCACTTCAATAAGTGTCAATACTCTGCCCCACGCCGATAGACAGATGGCGCCAGCGTTCCACAGACTATTGCATACGGACCAGCTTTCCATAGACTATTGCACTCCGACATATATATAAATAACTTTGCCTGGGTGAACCTATCTTGATGATTGTTTTTTTATAATAAAGGTGGTATATCCCGTGGGAACTGGGGTCCCATTTTTTTTTGGTCCAGTTTCTGTGATGGCATCCACGAGAAAACGATGAGTCTAAAATTTGGATTAAATATGTGCGCGTTAAATGTACGAATAATTCAATATACTTCGAGGGTCGTATGATGAAAGTATGGTTAGGTTTTGATCATGGAATCCATGATAAATTAACGATACTCGGTCAAAGCTCTTATAGGTTAGCCGGATATTTAAGTCACCTAACGCAACGTTGTTATAGTCAAATGATTATATATACTTAAATATGACGATCAATGACACTCCTCCACGGCTTACAGTATGGGTGAGATTTGTGACAGAATATCTGTCTGTAATCAAATTGCAATGAGCTTATGTTTGTTGCAGCATTGCAACATTTAGCA
Source organism: Elymnias hypermnestra (assembly GCA_015832385.1). Classification (NCBI taxonomy): domain Eukaryota; kingdom Metazoa; phylum Arthropoda; class Insecta; order Lepidoptera; family Nymphalidae; genus Elymnias; species Elymnias hypermnestra. Next base: position 4,815,247 of record JACTOM010000912.1, on the reverse strand, counting down.
AAGGTGTATTATGTGTGAAATAGTGGTAGCCGAGTGTGGGGGGAGGGAAACTTTTGCGTATTAGTGTTTAGCTCGATTACCATATAAAAGACTGGTGATAGCGGGTTGGCAAAGTGACAGTCATGCAACGTATGAGGCTACTGTTTCGATCCACGGTTGACGCTGACTCCGAATATAATAATAATTGTAATCACATTATATTAGTCCAATATTTTTCATTTGATTTTGCTTAGAACTGTAAAAAAAAATACATAATTATTTTTACTCTTTAGAGCATATTAATTTGTTTGGAATAGATTGTTTTAATGGCGGTTCTTTTTTCAAGAGTAAGCATGAAGCCTTGATGGCCCAGTGTTAAGACACGTGGATTCTTGTTCAGAGTCATGAGATCCTATCCTGGATAGTAACCTCCGATGTTTTTCGAAACTCATTGTGCTTTTCGATAGAAAATACCTGATCCGTGGTGGCACAGTGTTAAGACACGTGCATTCTTGTTAAGAGTTATGAGTACGCTTGTGCCCAGTTGTGGGATGTTAATAGGCTTTTTCTTACCTTAATCTACTGAATTGTGACAACAGTAAGAAATACATTTGTATATGGTAACGGGGGATACTATTAAATAAGTATCGCTAAAATTTTGAATAATGAAAGGCTTCGGCTGTAGCTAGTTCCTACCCTAACAACAAGCGAAAGTTTTCGTATTGTATCAAACTTTTCAGAGATTAATCAGCTAGTACCAGAACATGACATCACCATGTTAGACTCTCTTATCACATCTCAACCCGTACATAATATCTTCTAGTCAGAAACCTGTTTCATATAAAAGGCTGAGTGAAACTTGGTACAACTTTCTTAAACAGAAAACACAGTTGCACTCTATATAGCGATACCAGATTTACCTCCCTAAACGTCAAAAGTATTAAACTCTACATACCGTCACGCCTTTACTAAATAATGGATAAAGTATTTTCTTTATCCATTATTTACTTTGTCTATCGGTATTACATTACGTATTGAACTACGAAGAATTTTTTTTTTGTTTGTTGTGTTATTTCTACATTACAGTATTACTAGCTCGCAAATTAATAAGATATATTTAAAATACGTCGGGGTTGGCAGCGGAATCCCTTCCGGAGATTCTTAGCATCCCCTACCCCGCCGTTACCATAACCGCTGTCTGAGCTAGGAATAGCGGGGCTTCTGGGGACTGGGTGCCGTTGCTGCCCTGTAGTTATCATTACTGGTTATGCCATTAACCACCACGCTTAGCAGGCGGGTTAGTGATCGCAGCCTCATGCGGAAGGTCAGAGTCACTCAGCGTGCGATGGAGAGGGGTATGCTCGGTGTTTCTCTACGCAATCAAATTAGAAATGAGGAGATCCGTAGCAGAAGCAAAGTCACCGATATAGCCCTACGAATCGCGAACCTGAAGTGGCAATGGGCGGGGCACATAGTCCGACGGACCGATGGACGTTGGGGCCTGAAGGTGCTGGAGTGGCCAAGGTGGACCGATGGTATAAAGAGGGTCGATTTGTATGAAATTGTTATTAACGCGCTTCCATCTTAGACTGTATCTCCACTGTCACTTACCATCAAGTGATGTCACCGTCAGGCTCCAATCTGTCATATAAAGAGGCACATTCTCATACCGCTTCCGGAAACGAAGGCGATAGTACTAATGACACTTTTATTGAAGGGACGGGAAAAAATTGATCCTGATTTTAGAAAAATCATGTTTTTAATACTTTTTATGAGCGTCATTTACGCTCCATCATGTTGGTACACTTTTTCCCATTTTCGCTCCGACCGAGCGACAGCTGATTTTTGAAGTGAAACTTCTTTAGGCACATGAGGATTAAAAATTTACTGATGAAACGCGTGATTAGCATCACGAAGATGTGCAGCATTTATTATGTTAAAAATAATTTATTTTCAATATTATACAAATAACATGTGGCATTTTTATTTGCCATTCGTCATTTAATATACTATTTTCGTAAATATAAAATAAAATATATTTTATTTGGTCTCTTTTTTAAATTAAAGTTAATATTTTAAACAAAATTTGATAAATAATGCCCAATATTGACAAAATTTGGTATTTTTATTTACAATTCGTCATGTGAGATTTCAATAATTTTTTCTATTAAGTTTAGACACTTAATATAATCTCGGAAATTTCAACTTATAGAGTTGTAATAAACACGACTTAAAATAGTATTTGCCAAAGAAGTTTCACTTCTGATATGTGTACAGCATGCACTTTTAATTTAATATTATTTAATGCGTAACGAAGATTATGCTAATTCGTTTGAAGGTAGTTTTAATATTTACAAATAACATGTGGCATTTTAATTTGCCACTTGTCATTTTATTACTTAGAATACTATTTTTCATAAAATATTTCATAAATTCTCTTTTCTAAATTTTAAAATCAAAATTTAATTAGTAATTTCTAATATTGACAAAAAACACGTGACAATTAAATTTCTTACATAACTTCCTTTTCCCTCTAAGCCTTGGAAATCTAAAGTTTTAGATTTGTATACATCCCATCATGAATTAGTACTATCGTCTGTCTTCATTGTCGGAAGCGGTTTCCTAATACCTTGTATAGAGTTCACAGTGTACAAGTTTTTTTTTCTCTCTTTTCTCGCTGGGAAATGCTTTTATGCACTGACCCCGACCGTGTGTCAGGAGTGTGGGACTCGGCGAACAAGCACACCTCGCAATACCCACTAAAACCCAGCGGAACCCTCTTCATCCATGAATGAAGCACCAGGGGTTCAACTTTTGCATTCATCCCTGGTGACCCGGATGAATCCGACTGAGGATTCTCTACGATGAACGGACTTACGCTTACAAACGCTGCCTTGTAGCCCGCCTCCTCCGGCGGTATGAGGGAGCATCCATTGCAATCTCCCTCTCTCGTTCATGGGCCTCCTTCAGTGAGATGATCGTCTCACAGAAGAGGGCCACTCCCGCCCAGCACGTACTCCATTTAGATGTAACATCTTGTTGTAAACCAGACGCGATCCAATTCCACAGAACAAGTTACACCTCCCACTTTTACAAAGCGTCCTAAGATAATATTTACACAAACCACTTCCCACGTTTTGCGTCTAAAACAAATTATACAAATAGAACTGTTTGTAGAGCTTCTTTAAACCGATATACGTGAATATACTATTAAGGGTCTGGTTATGAATTAAGGGCCCCATTATTTTTCTATATACAGTGGTACCTCGACATACGAGTTTAATTGGTTCCGCAACCTTGCTCGTATCTTGAATTACTCGTATCTCGAAGCAAATTTCCCCATACATAACAACTGAACTACCATTAATCCGTTCCAACCTCCAAAATGTCACCCCAGTTTTTGTTACGTGGTTTTGAATAATAAAAACGTGTTTATAAATATCAAATATTTATTGTACAAAAACAAAAAAGAGAATGTAAAGAAATAAATTAGATATCCTCACTGGTCTTTGCTTTTTTGCTACATTTTTCTCGCTTTCACCTGTAGTAAGTAGCAGCCCATTAACGTCCCACTGCTGGGCATAGGCCACCTCACTCGCATGAGAGAGGGTTTTTAGAGCATAGACCCACCACGCTTCTCCACTGCGGATTGGCAGGCATAGTACACAAAGTGCACTTTCTATTCCTTCACTCTCATAGTCCGATGTGATGGGAATCCGACACGACCAGAGAGAGATCAGGCGCTGCCTGAGACGGCTGATCAGAGACGGCTTAACGTGCTCTCCGAGGCACGGGGGTGGATCACACCGCCAACTTCCCAACTTCGGACAAATATTGGGAAAATCTTAATAGAAAACTCAATATTGATTTTTTTAATTGGCCCGACCCGGGACTCGAACCCAGGACCAATGAGGCAGTCTCACCTGTAGGCCGTTTAGAAAAAAAACATGTCCAAGGAGGTTTGTTTATTCCTCCCTCTCAGAATGTCCCGGAAATAAGTTAGGCAAGTGTCATTAAAAAGGTCAGATGCACGACGTATTGCAACTCTTCTGGGTGTTGTTTTTCCACGAACTGTGAAACTCTCTTCCACATTCCTAAGATCTTTATCTCACTTGTAGAAATAACCTTCTCCTCTGACTCCTCAACACCAATTTCTTGCATAACCTCAGTATGCTGCTGTGACTGTAACTCTTGTATCTCCTCAGTCGTCAGTTTCTGGGTGTGCTCCTCGATGAGCTCGTTCACGTCTCTCTCTTCCACCTCTAGACCCATGGATTTCTCCAGAGATACTACCGAACCGAACTCGTATCTCGAAAAACTCGTATGTTGGGGCACTCTTATCTCGAGATACCACTGTACTGGTTGACCCGGCATATTTCGTACCGTCTGTTTCGTAATAACAAATAAGAAAACTGATTGATAATAGCATGATATTTCAATTTTAGTAAAAGGAGGGGAAAAGGTTAAATGTTAGGAAATTAATTGTCATTAAAATAGTAAGTGTCGAAAATTAATACAAATAATTTATTGAAATCTCAAATGACGAATTGTAAATAAAAATACCAATTTTTGTCAATATTAGGCATTATTAATCAAATTTTGTTTTTGAATTTAAAATTTACATATATATAAAATATATGCTTAAATGACGAGTGGTAAGTGAAATGCCACTAGTTATTTGTAAATATTAAAACTACTTTCAAACGAATTAGCGTAAACAACGCTGCTCATCTTCGTGACGCTAATCACGAGTTTCGTCAATAAAAAATTTACCCTCATGCGCCTAAAGAAGTTTCACTTCATATAAATATCTCTTTTAAAGTTAATTGATTTCTAAACGACGGGACGAATGTCAAATGTTTGACAGGTAGGAATTGTTTTTAAGGGAAAGCGAAATTGTTGTTTCTACTATATTCCAAACATTTTTTTTTTCATATTCACTCCTGACCTTCCTGGACTTCCACAACTAATGCAAAACCATAGTTGGCCAAATCGGTCCAGCGGATCTCGAGTTCTAGCGAGACTTACGAACAGCAATTGATTTATATATATATATGTCGGAGAGAATGAAGAAGCATAAAGCACAGTGACGAAGGGTCTCCGCCGACATCGTTTTTAATTGGATCCATTATTTAATTTCTTATTCTGTGGGCGTTCGTGGGTAATGTTGGTGCAATCAAACACTTTAATAATTAACTCGGATTATAATGTTCAATCACTTAATGTTCCCGATATCAATTTACACAAACTCATTAACAATAGCTAGGAACGCGACAGTTTCAATAGTCGACCACTCCGGCCGACCGCTACCCGAGAACTCCCCAGAGACGCGCCGGACTGCCACTTATTGACTCTGCCCCCACGCCGATACACAGATGGTGCCAGCGTTCCACAGACTATTACACACGGACCAGTGATCCACAGTCGCTTGCACTCCGACATATATATATACATATACATATATATATTGATACAGAAAGCAAAACTTTCTATACCTCTGCGAAAATTTTGAGTTAAAGTTTATATAGAGATGTTTATATATTACACACATTACCATAAATTTGACGAAAATACACCCTCTTTTGTTTACTGTTAAAGTTTGTGGTGAAATCGGGGCTTCGGCCGTGGTGACAGTTTCTTCACGTTAAGAATGCTGTGAGTCATCCTTCTAGCCCCGCCCCCTTACCAATCAAATCTTTTCAAATTACAAGACAAGTTCGCAGTAACCAATTGAAGTTTAATTGGTTAGAATTAGGACTGTAGTTTGTATAGTCTTTAAAAAATGAAACTTACGTGATTGATTGTTCTTTCCTATCGATTATTATGCTTTTCTAAGGTGATTGTAGGCCTTTTTTCTCGCTGTTCCCTGGACGGGAATGTGGGACTTACTGACAAGTCAGAATAACCAGTAAAACCCAGCGGAAAACCCTCGACATCCTTGGATTGAGGGCCAGAGATTCGCCTTCACAATCTACTCTGGCAAAGATTATGTGTAGCCTGCCAATCCGCAGTTTGGTGTTTCTGCAATATAAAACCCTATCTCTTATGAATGAGGAGGTCAGTACCCAGTGGTAGGACGTTAATGATTTGCTATTTACATATTCGTAGAAAGGTTTTTTTTCGACTTAGATTTCACGGTCCCAACATTGAATACGTAAATGACAAAGCATATTAAAAAGTATACCAATATTGTGGACTGACAAGATATTTTTGTTAAAATTTCAAAATTTTATCTATAATTTAATTGAAACTTTAAAAGGAAGCGTACCGACTTTCTAACATCATCATTTTAATTTTAGCGATGTCATCAATTTGTTCGCATTTCATTAGCATAAGTGATCAATTCAGTCATTCGTATGCAAAGTATCAATTTTCTAGACTTAGCATTATAAGTTACAATGGACTTTGATACGGGATTTGTGTATAAAATATTTAAGCCAAGAAAAAGTTTATATAAAAGGATGAGAGAGCGATCAAGCGATGGGTTTACTATTATACTTTCTTTATCTCAGATAAATTCAAACTCAGAATTTAGTTAATAAATTCATAAAATAACAAAATTTAATAAACTAACTGGACATACTAGTTACATATAAAAGGTATTGAAAGATTTATATCTCGAGAGAACTGTAAATTATACGAATTATTGCCACCTCATCAAAATATTCAAAGGGTTCGAGTCCAGCAGTATTTGCCCTGTGTTGTGTAGTTGGCTGTGTGCTCCACCCCCGTGCCTCGGAAAGCCCGTTAAGCAGTCTGTACTGCGCCTGATCTCTCTCTGTCGGATTGCATTGATCGTAACATCGGATTGTGAGAGTGAAGTGAAGACAGTGCACTTGTGTCCTATGCTTGCCAACCCTGCGTATCCCGACGATAGTCCTGGGATCTGTCAACCCGCAATGGAGTCATTTGATGGGTCTTTATGGGCCTGTGCCCAGTAATGGGACGATAATGGGCTGCTATTTACTTTAATGACTTACATCAAAATATATTCATCTAAAATGTAAAAGGTAAATAGCAGCTTATTAGTATCCAAGCCTATCCTATGGTGCGCACAAGCCCCCTAACTCACGTGGAGAGAGGGTTTTAGAGCATAGATCACCCCGTTGTCTCAATGCTCTCTGGCAGGATACGTATATTCCAGAATTATATATAATGATATGCAGGTTTACTCACGATGTTTTCCTTCAAAAGCACAATGATGAATGAAAAATAGAATAATCAAGCACGTAAGTGTTATTGTTATAAAGAAAAACTTAACATTGCCTACTTTAAACCCAGTCACGGTCTCGCTACTGTCGTCGCAACCGATGGACGTCCACTGCTGGACAAAGGTCTCTCTTAATGAATTCCAATGGGCCCGATCTTGCGTCGCTTGTATCCAGCGGCTGCCAGCGACTCGCCTGATATCATCGGTCCACCTGGTGGGTGGGTCTGTCAACGCTGAATTTTCCGGTGCATGACCGCCACTTTAGCACTTTCGGGCCTCAACGTCCATCGGTTCTGCGAACTATGTGCCCTGCCCATTGCCACTTCCGCTTTGCAATTCGGTAGGCTACGTCGGTGACTTTAGTTCTCCTACGGATCTCCTCATTTCTGATTTGATCACGTAGGGAAACCCCGAGCATAGCCCTCTCCATTGCCCGCTGAGTGACTCTGAGTCTTCTTACGAGCCCCTTAGTCAGCGGCCATGTCTAGGAACCATATGTAATTGCTGGCAACACGCACTGTTCGAAGACCTCAGTCTTCAGGCACTGAGGAATTACGGATGAAACACGCTACTGAATCTTATCTAAATAAAACAGCAGAGTTCATACCTTTATACTCACTTGAAAAAAATTGCAATAAGATGAAAATTTTACTATTGATATCTGCACAAATCCAGCCACCTTAAAAAATTATCTAAATCGAGTTTGTAGTTTCGGAGTTCATCGCGGTCAAACACTGATAAATAATATTAAAAAACGTTCAAACTGTTTCCTGTCTAGAAATATTCTTGGATCGATAACAGATCGCTGTTCGGACAATACAAAAATAGGATATTATATTGATTATTTATAGATATAAATCTTCAAAAGTTACATTTTCGATACCGGTGTTTATATCACAATAAATTAACTTAATTCCTATGTATAATAAGGATTTTAGAAGTTCCGGAGTAATGGAGAATATGGTTATTGCTTATGCGATTAGCCCTCTTTAAAACATTTATACAATATAACATACATTCCCGCACGAAAGGCTAAACTTACACGATAGTAATGACCGATATACACGTCTCTAAATTAGGTAAGCATATACGAGTAACAAGTATACTCTACTGACATTGCAATGGAGTGAAATTCACGTGTACGTGAATTTCTGTATTTCCCTTAAATTAAAATCGACATAAAATTCGTTACTAAGTTTGTAAATATTAAAAAAAAATGTACAACTGAATTATCTTTAGTACTCTATTAACCTATAGTGTAAATTCTTCATGGGAGTGGTATATGAAACTGTACTTACTATCCTGTTACAAAATAAATTTTCAAAGCCTAAAATGCCATTTATGTGCCAAATCTTTGATCGAATTTGAAATGATCTTTAATATGAGACACTTTCTTTCTACTTAGGGTAAATTGGCTAAGCTACTGTAAATTTAGTTCATTTTTAAATCGTTACGAGTAGCTATTGGCCATTTGTCGCCATAATCACATTGATGTTTGCAAGAATGATAAACACAAATATTCTTTATTTTTTATTTATTTAAATAGGACACCAAAAGGTTACAGTAATAATATGCATAATATAAAGAATTAATAAATAACAAAAATTAATTACTGCAAACCCACTTACCGGTTACCACAGCATACAAAAAATATATAACTAAGAATATGTACTAACTAATAATAACAATGAAGAAAGAAACGAAAGTACACAAAAAATAATACAATTTACAATTATGCAACAAGGTCTACATCAGGACAGGCAAGAATGTGACTTACAATTTTCCTTTTAAAGGAGGCAAGACTATCAAAACTTATATCAATTGATTTACGTTTATATCAATATATATATAAATTTATTCTTTTCATAATTAGAAAGCCAAGGTTGTATACAATGGTGGACTTATATATTACTATTGTACTAAAATGTATACTACAACTTGTTACTAACACCGCATGCAATTCAAGGTGTAAATCGTCCATTACACAAAACTATCGCCAGGCTGTTACCTAGTTTGTCAAATGTTTAAAGGAATTTTATCTACAATCCTATTATTCCATTTATTACTTAACTACGCGTTACTCGCTCTTTACAAGACTTCCCAATTAACACGAGATCTCCCAATTAAGTTGCAAAAGTCTCTTAAAGATCAATTAGTTAAATATGTACCAAACACGCAATTATTTAAAAAAGCTCAATGATATAAGCAGAATGTTTCGACTTTTGTAAAAAAGGACAAAAGAATTCTTATTAAATGTTCGATATGAATTAGGTTTATCATTATTTTTCGTTACTTGAAAAATTGTTATATCACAAAAGTTAGGGCTTCAATGATTAGCGATACTAATGAATAACAATTGATTTTTGGAAATATATATTTAGATTTAATTGAATCAAATGTTTGAACGGTAGGAATAGTTTGTAAAGGAAAGTCCAATTTACTTACCTTATAGACCCTTATTCCCTGGATTTCCACGAATACAACGAAAATTAGCCAAATCAATTCAGCTGACTTAGAGTTTTAGGGAGATTAACGAACAGAAATTTATTTTTATATACAGTGTTAGGAGAACGCTCCCGAAGACAGGTGATAGTATTAAATAGACCTTTGATGTTAGTACGGAAAAATTCGATCCTAGATTAAAAAAATATTTTATTAGCTATATCTACGCTCCATCGTGTCAGTACAGCTAAATGGAACGACAGTTTCATTAAAAAATACTTTACTAAAAATAACGAGCAATGAAATACAAAATTAAAAACATCTGACTATAATATATAATTCATATCCATATAATCTAGCCTGGGTCAACGACCTTTAGCTAGCCGCGCGGCTAGCTGCCTTACAACGTTTTAAAAATATAATTTTTATAATCAGGATCTTTTTTTCCGTCCCATCATCAAAGATATCATTAGTAGTATCGTCGGTCTTCGTTTAACGCGGTCTCCTAACACCTTGTATAAAACGTACCATGGGACGGGAAAAAAATCGATCGTGATTTAAAAAAAATCATATTTTAAAACGTTGTAACCCAGCTAGCCGCTCGGACAGCTGTGAGGTCGTTGACCCGTGTTAGCCGACACCTGTTTTTAATTTTGTGTTTCATTGTACGTTTTTTTAGGAAAAAACGATGACAGTAAATTTTTACGATGTGCGCACTTTTACAAAATACCGATACCCTGAAGTTGGCTATAGTCAACATTTTAGGGTTTTGAAAACATTTTCATCATGCTACGCCAAGTATAACTTCTAATACACTTACTGACGTGATGGACCGTGAGAGGTAGCTAACAAAAAGTGTTTTTTTTTAAATTAGCATAGTTTTTATTCCGTCCTTTAAAGATATCATTAGCACTGTCATCGGTCTTTGTTTTTGAAAGCGGTCTCATATCACATGTATAAAATGTAGTAAAAAAATTAAGTGTAAATAGCTCATTACACGAGACTGTCGCATGTTCGTTGTCATTCTCGGAGTAGTGTTCGCTATAGTGGTATCTGTAAGTGGTTAATTGTATGGGACGCGTGCGCAGCGGTGGTGCGTCCGCGAGCCGGGAGGTGGGTGAGTACGCGAGCTACTGCGCGCGCATCCACGACGAGGAGATCTACCACGACCTCTGCTCCGTGAAGGGCACCGTCCGCGAACCGCCTGCCACCCCGCACCACCCGATTGCTTTCAGCACAGTACGCGTTATGGTTTTATTTTCCTTTTTTTTTTTAATTTCATTTTATTCAAATTGGTCTATCAAGTGACGAGTTTTAACGGATGATTTCACTCCTCCAATTTTCAATGGATATGTAACGTGACCGTCAGTAGAAGTAAGTGATATAATTACTTTAAACATAAAGAGATTCTCTATTGCATATGCTTCAGTTTTCCTTAATAACTTAGGAACAATGTTTTCACGTGTTCTTTAACGCTACTGTTTTAACGATCCAATATTTTTTTTACTTTTGATGATATATCGTTTGAATACAAACACGCGATAATTGTGTTCCCATCTAGTTTAATAACGTAAGAAAAAAGTTTTCATGTGCTCTTTGATACATTGGCTGTTTTACAATCTTAACGATCTAATGCTAATACACACGTAGATTTTTATTTAGTCACTAATTTCTTTTTGTACAACTTGTTTCAAATTCTTCGTTCTTTTCAATTCCGTTTTCAAGTTTAAGTAGCCTGTACGCTTCTGCGAGTGACGATCACTGTGGATCGTTAATAGACTGCTATTTATTACGTAAGTCTTTAGAGTGTAATCTGATGATATCGTCTTCATAGGTCACAGCATTTGTATCACCAGCTGTAGCCTCTCCAAGTCCTACTTACACATATATTTGGTGATATTGTATTTTCTATCAGTCGCGCTCTCACTGACGGTCCCGTTTTCATGCCTCACTTAGAATTTTAAGTGAATAAGTAAAAGTCCAGCTCGACGACGTGTGCGAGTTGCATGAATTATTCATAAACTCGTTACTTCCTATGCCATTTTGTTTTTTGCCGCCTTATAGTTGGTTGTCTACTATGCTAGTAGGCTTAGAATGGTTAGAGAGCATTTTGAACGCTTTTTCCCGCTTGAAATCCATAGACAAGTTTCATTGTAGATTTTTTTCATTAAAACTACATACCATAAAGGTATTTGAATGATTTTTTTTTATAATTTCAGCTAGCGACCTCGTCGCACAGCCTAGAGAAAAGGGACTATGTTATAAGGGAACTGGTCGATACAGAGTGCAATTACGTAGACGTGCTTAGTAAAATAATCAAATACTTCCTGAGGCCGCTCACGCCATATTTGAAGCCTCAGGATATGCAAGTCATATTTTTTGGTGTGAAGGTATGTTTTAAATTATTCAATGTTTATTGTGATCTATATATGTAAGTCTTAAAAATTGTTTGCACCTACCGTTGAAGACTATCGAACTTATGTGTCCCAAATCTGTTTTATAGGTAAGGCAATAATGCAAATTCTATTCGAGATTGACTTGAAATTTCAGGTCATTCAGTACCCCCATATTTCCACAGGATTGGTAACATCGCTTGGAAAACTTAGTAATAAAATATATGTAACAAATATTTATAAATTCCGCAATTGTTAACTAAATCAAACTCCATTATATACTCGTGTGTTTGACGTAAGCCAGACATTATTTGCGCGAGTTTTCAAGACTTATAATAAATCTATGGTGAATTTATTGCGGATTTTTCCTGATAACGAATTAACATCGTTATTATAATAGATGTTGTTAACAACTGTTATTTATACACTAAGAGATATAATTTTCATTTTGAATTGATTCACCTAAACCGATGAAAGTTTTAATAATATAAATAGACATTTTGACAGTTCCCAATGCACCAGGTGTTTTGTTTACACTCGCTTCGTTTATAGTGATTTCAAGTTCGAGTTTCAGCTGGAAATTTTTGTAAAAGTGTCTAAATCTACTAAATCGAATCGTAATTGCTAATGATGCGGTTTGCTCCATGCGAAACTGTAACTCCACCCATTGCTTTTTTATTTTCTTTGTCGGTGGGAAATGCATTTTTGCACCCCGCCTGTGAGACAGACGGGAGTGTGGGACTCGCCGGTAATACCAGAATACCCACTAAAACCCAGCGAAGCCCTCTTCATTTGAGAATGGAAGGACCAGAGGTTCGTTGTGGCATTCCACTCTAGCCCCTCCGAATGAAGCCGGCTCAAAAGTGCACTACAGGGGGAGGAGTTGGATAAATCTCCGTCTCCTGTTTCCCATTCCCCTCTGTCCGGAGTACTGTACTTCAGCTGCATTCGCCCTCTCTCTTTGCCGTGCCTCCTTTAGCGAAATATAGTTTCGCAGAAGGTGGCAACAGCATTCCAGGCCCGCTCGTTGACAAGCATTGCTTCTATAATACTTGCCAGCGAGAGGTCTGCATCGATCTGCGACGTCAGAAGATGACGCTGAGGTCCCCAAGCAACCCATTGGCTATATGCCTTGACGTGATATTGTATAGAAAATAAATAAGCACATTATTTAGTCTTTCAAAAGCATTTAATGCTAGGCCTTTTATAATTTTTATTGCCTGTCTTGCTCTTGCGCTCTTAAATTTTATATATATCTCGTCATCACCATTTTCATAATTAAAAACACCAAATTGCGTTCCCGTAGAGTCCAAATCTATTAACATTTGCACAAGTGAAGAGTATGTTTGACTGATCAATCAATTTGTTCTTTATGAACTTGATAATATAGCACTGAGCTGGTTTCAATGTAACAAACATGGGGTTTACTTGATTTTATTTCAGGAATTACATGAAATCCATTCGGGTTTGTTACGACAGCTTCGACTGGCCACGGAGAATTGTGTGCCAGGAAGTGGAGCTCCAAGATTAGCAGATGTATTTCTCACATGGCGGGAAAGGCTTTTATTGTATGGAGACTACTGTTCTAATCTCACTAATGCCCAGGATTCATTGAAGGCACTGGAGGCGAGAGATTCCACGTTTAGCAAACAACTTGCGGTGAGTAACTCTTTCCATCCAACCAAGTCACAACAAAAGAAATTTGAATTGTAACATCGTAAAATTTCTGTTATTACTCCTTATCTTAGGAATTTAGGTAATTGTATTTTTTAATTAGCTTTGTTAAGCAAATTTTGCATCCCGATCCAGTGTTGTGTAGACAATATTAAGAGGTGCGTTATGCCCTATCGAATTAGCATCTTATATTAAATTGCCTTTTAAAGAGAGATCATATTCAAGTGTTAACCAAACAAATTCAGTTGTCGTAAGAGTAAAATCTCCAATTTCTGTGGTTTTGGACGGACCGGACGACGCATTGTAGGGAGACCCCCCCACAAGGTGGAGCGATGATATAAAGAGGGTCGCCGGTAGCTGCTGGTACCAGGCGGCACAAGATCGGACCTTGTGGGCATCATTTCGTGAGACCTATGTCCAGCTGCGGACGTTCATCGGTTGAAGCGACAACGACGAATCTTTCCAACTGCACACATAAACACACACAAACTCACATCATCATCATCATCTAATGCATTCTTCAAAATGAAGTTTAACTGTTAGTCGTTGGAAAAGTCCACTCCCTTGAGCAATCCTCTTTAACTGTGAGCAGTTACGATCGGTTCCCTCTTTTATATCGTCTACCCATTGCCGCTTTGGTCTACCAGATATTCTTTTTCTGGACATTCAACCATTTAGAATAAAGTACGTCAGCATTTGAGAAGTTTTATTTATATTTTTTATGTACATTTTTTTCTTGCTCTAACTTTATTTTAGTTAATTATGTTACTTTGCAACTCAGTTTCAGTCCATTCACACTAGTGTTGAGAACACTAACATCTACCGCATTTATTTTACTTTTATGCTTCTTCCGCCATACCCAACTTTCACTACCATACATAACACTCCTGCATGCACAGCCAGTCTGGCCCTTTGAGACACCATCTGGCTATGCATAAAGGCATGCACAGCACTATTTATCATATTCCCTGCCTTCACTCTCCTTTTAATATCATTTTCACATGTTCTATCTTTCGTAAATTTTGATTCCAAGTGTACAAATTCTTTTACATCTTCCACTTGTTGTATAAACGAAACTATGCTTTACCTGCTTTATTGCTTTGTTGAAACTTAACTTCAATCAGTACTCAAAAGTAATATGATGATATTGTCTTTGTTTTATGTGTAATCATCGTCATCAGAAATGTCAAAAGGAGCATAGCGATGGTCGGATACAGTTGCGTGACATCCTCTCGGTGCCCATGCAACGGGTACTAAAGTATCACCTGCTGTTGGACAAATTGGTGCACGAAACACAACCAGTAAGTGCAAACAGTCTTAATTGAATCATCATTCATCAAAATTCGTCGAGTAGTTTTAATAATTAACTCTAGGGTTTGAATAAAAATAACTTGTTCTACCGTTTACAGAATCATGAAGAATTCAGAGGCTTGGAGCGCGCCAAAGAAGCCATGGTGGATGTTGCTCAATACATCAACGAGGTGAAACGTGACAGCGAGGTCCTTGTATTACTCGCTAAAGTACAGGTTGGTCCTCAAAAGTTAATACAACTATTGTTCCTGAATTTTAGTGTACCAATAAAGGGATATTTTGGAAACGGATATAGGTCACTTTCGGTCATTAAATGTTAACTTGAAGTGTGTGATTTTTACGGAAACTCGTTATTTTTTGTAAGTTAGAAGTTGAAACGTGGTTTATACTAGTTATGTTCAAATTTGACACTTAAAATGGTACTGTAGTGTTTGAAATGCTTTATAACGACATCTATTAGTTAGAGCACTAGAACACTCACTTACTGGTCGTAGATAGACAGAAGTTGCAATTTAAAAAGGGTGAAATGGGCTGTGGAAGTTTAGTAGTACCCAATCATTTCCCATAGACAGATAAATTCTTTATTGTACCCAAAAATGAATAACAAGATATATTACATGATATCTAAGAAGCAGCAGCTTGCTAAGGGAATAAAAAATTTAATGATATATCTGAATAAAATGAGATTGTTTTCAAATATAATAAAGATGCCATGTTATTTTAACAGGAGAGTATAATAGATTGGGACGGTGCTGCCTTGGGGGCTGGTGGGGCGGCTTTAGCGGCTTATGGAAGGTTGCTCCTAGATGGTGAACTCAAAGTGAAAGCTCATGAAGACCAAAAGCTCCGTTCTCGTTACGTGTTTGTGTTCGACAAGCTGATGCTGCTGTGCAAGCCCGTCAAGGTGATCTACCCGACAGTAAATATCGATATCCTCAATAATAACATTGCTTTGCCTGCCGCGGGCCGACTAGGGCCCGCTCACTGGAATAGAGTAGAGTATTCTTCAACTGCATCATACCACTGGCTTGTAAGTTATACACTTTAAGGGCAAGGGCAGTTAAATCACTTGGCATATTCCAAAAGTGATCATTGGTACAGAGTAAAAACTAAATAAAGCATACTACACTTAGGGTCTTATTAGGTAGGAATAGGGAATATTCTTCCCCTACACCACAGTCATTGATTTGTAAATAGATATACACTATACACTTTTATGGTAAGAGAAGTCAAATAACATTATAAAATCCAGAAATGGCACTATTTTGGACAAAATTAAGTACAGTACGCTTAACTTTGGAACGCTCATAGAATAAAAGTCAAAATATATATCATACTACTTATTTGCAAATACACATTTCTAAGGGAAGGGAATTTAAATAACTTGGTGTAGCCCAACATCTTTAGTTTAAAGGAAAAATTTAAACCAAAGACAATCGACACCAGTAAAGCACACCAATTCGCTGATTTCAGTGTGGAGTAAGAGTAGAGAATGTTGTAGATTAGTTAAAAATCTTTAATGGCACAACAAGTGGCATTATGAAAATTAAAAAATCTATTTTGGCTTAAACAAAAATTGTAGAAAGCACATTTGTATTAAATTTAATTTGGGTGGAAAAAATGAAGTAGAGGTCAAATCACTTCGTATAACCTTGAAATGACCTTTGTAAAGGAAAAAAATCATATTAAACAAAAGTTTTTACTAAGATATTTGAACAAATTTGTATTTTATTTGTATACATAAAAACGTGTTTAGAATGCATGTATAGTGATTTTAAGTTTAAAATTTGTTTTAAAGACATATATGTTTTTTACTAATTCAACAGCATGGTACAAAAATAAAAATGCAAATTACTAATAAATATGTAATGCATGCAATATTAATGTATATATTTATTATTGTATATAATTTTAAATAAGTCATTTTGAAATGATTTGGTTTTAATTTACTTAAATTTGTTTGTTTACACATTTTATCTATAGATTATTTTTCCTGATTATAGTAGTATATTTTTATTATATGTACATACATAGTTTTAGTTTTTGTGTATTAAACGTATGAATTGAAAATCGTCGCTCATATTAGTGGGAGTGTAAAGACAGTGGGATTATAATTTTTTTTTAATCTTTAGCATTTTTGGCTCTAGAGGACCAGTAATGGTGCTGTGTATGTTGTGAAAATATTACCAATGGTCTGTAAGTGCTTTTAGTACTAATGGTTGATATTTATACTAGTTTATCTTACATGTGTTTGTGAGTCTAAAATATATAATTTAAATTTGTAGGATATATTTTTATAACAACAATTTTTACTTAAAATTTTTTGACTAACCAACAATTCACAAAAATACATGAAAAAAACATTGCTTGCCTGTACAATTTTCTACAGGAACTAAGAGGTAAACTCTTAATAGGTTAACGAGTATCAAATCATCATAAAAGGTAAAAGGTAAGTAGCAGCCCATTAACGTCCCACTACTGGGCACAGGCCTCCTCACTCCGAGGAGCGAGGGTTTTTAGAACATAGATCCACCACGCTGCTCCACTGCGGATTGGCCGGCATAGTACACAAGTGCACTCTCTATTCCTTCACTCTCATAGTCCGATGTGACGGGAATCCGACACGAACGGAGAGAGATCAGAACTAGAAAAATAAGTCCTACCAAATAAATTTTCTACGAGATAGGTATCTACGTGGGTGAAATTGCAGGGCATTGCTAGTCAATTATATATTAGGCCATCTTCCTATAGTATAATTTATTCTCATATGTTGTTTAGTTCCTCAAATATTTATTTTTTATTAAGTGTGTGATTTCATTGGTTTCTAGGACCAGCAGTACTCATACCGTACTGGTATACGATTAGCGGAGTACCGTGTAGAGGAGGCTTGCGGACGGAGAACTCTCCGAGGGGACGCACGTTGGACGGCGCACTTTTACTTGGTGCGACGAACAAAAGATACGACTTTTACTCTGTATGCGCGCTCAGAGGACTGTCGACGTAAATGGATCAAGACCATAAGAGATGCTATGTGAGTACTAATACACATTATCTCTCTCTTTCGAAAATGCCGCTACCTTGTCTCCCCTTTAATAATAAAAAATCTTTATTTATTTTTTTCATAATTACATAAAAAAAGTTAAGCTTTGTGAAAGAGATGAGTTTTTGATGGATTGCAATAGTTTATTAGATGGGGAACAAGTGGAAGATTTACAAATATGGAACGTGTGAAAGTGATATTAAAAGGAGAGTGAATGCAGGGAGTATGGTGTCTCAAAGAGCCAGACTGGCTGTGCATGGAGCAGGGTTGGCAGTAGAAGCACAAAAGTAAAATAAATGCGGTAGAGATGAGAGCTTGGAGAAGTTTGAGTGGAATGAAACTGAATGAAAAAGTAAGAAAAAGTGTGATAAGAGAATGTTGTGGTATAAAAGAAGATGTAGTGACTAAAATTGAGAAAGGTAGGCTTAGATGGTTTGGGCACGTAAAGAGAGTGAATGAAAGGATACTGACAAAAAGATAAGGGAAGACCAAGACGAACGTTCCTGGACGAAATCCAGGACATTTTAAATAAGGACCAAGTCAAGAGTACTCTAAACCGACGAACTTGTATGAAAGGTTTATTGAGAATGGAAGAAGCTAAGGAGATATGTTAAGATCGTGGCAAGGGGAAGGACGTGGTCTCTGCCTACCCCTACGGGAATCAGGTGTGATGCTTTGCATGTATGTATAATTACATAGTTTCCTTAACATTACCCTTGACACCAAACTTAGAGTACCCATGTCATGTCGCTCTTTTTTCTGTATAAATGAATATTATGAGGGATATATAAAATGTTATTCAATATATATTGCGACGGTACTGTGAGAATTGATATTTCTTTAAATTTTACCGTTAAGGAAACACGAGATTTACTTTTTTGTTATATAAAGATAGTTTCAAAGCAAAATAATACAATTATTAGATTCATTCTTTAACTCCATCATCAGTCGTACATAGAAATGTTTAATAATACTTATTATGTTAAACTGTCTCAGCTCTTGGGCTTCATTAATTTATTAAAATATATTACAAATTCTCTCGTATATTACCTAAAGTATTGCAATCACTATAAGTAAATAAGGAGCAGCCAATTAACGTCTCACTGCTGGGCACAGGCCTCCTCACTCATATAAGAGAGGGTTTTAGAGCATAGATCCAACACGTTGCACTAGTGCTGATTGGCAGACATAGTTAAGAAGTGCACTCTCTATTCCTTCACACTCATAGTCCGATTTGACGGGAATCCGACACGACCGGAGAGAGATCAGGCACGGGTCATGCTAACCACTAGAACAATGAGGCAGTTTATATTACAGTAAGTCTATACAGGCAATCAGTATATATTACAGTAATTATTATTTGTTGCAGAGATAACCTGGAGCCAGCTGGTTGCCGAAGTACAAATCATAAGTTCGTGTTACATACATTTGAGAAACCAGCCACTTGTCACCATTGTTCAAAATTCCTTAAAGGCAGAATATTTCAGGTAACCATCCATTTTGAATTGCATATAATTAAATTGCTAAACATACATAGCATCACGCTTCATTCCCATAGGGGTAGGCAGAGACCACGTCCTTCCACTTGCCACGACCTTTGCATATCTCCTTCCCTTCTCTCATTCTCATTAAACCTTTCATACAAGTTCGTCGGTTTAGAGTACTCATGACCTGGCCCTTATTTAAAATGTCCTGGATTTGGTCCAGGAACGTTGGTCTTCGCCTTCCAACTTTCCCATTCACTCTTGACTCATAAATCCTTTTAGTCAGTCTTCTTTCATTCATTCCCTCTATTTGGCCAAATCATCTAAGCATACCTTTCTCAATTTTAGTTTTTACTTCTTCTTTTATACCACACTGTTCTCTTATCACACTATTTCTTTCTCACTCAGTTTCAATCCACTCATTCTTCTCATCGCTCTCATCTCTACCGCATTTATTTTACTTTTGTGATTCTTCTGCCATACCCAACTTTCACTACCATACATAAGTGTTGACACCAACACTCCTGCATACATAGCCAGCCTGGCTTCTTGAGACACCATCTGACCATTCATAAAGGTGTGCAGAGCACCATTTACCATATTCCTTGCATTCACTCTTCTTTCAATATCACATTCACATTCTCCATCTTTTGTAAATTTAGCTCCCAAGTATACAAATTCTTTGCTAAACACATGACTGATGAACTCCGTAGTAAATACACATTATTTTTAATAGAGTCATGTAAATATGAGAGTAATATTTTTTTTCTTTTTTATCATACACACAAACACTCATGTAATGAGTTCATATAAATTAAGAATTATAAGTTATTAAGGTAATGTAATTTATAGATGTTATTAACCGACTTCAAAAAAAGGAGGAGGTTATCAATTCGTCTGTATTTTTTTTTATGTTTGTTGCCTCATATCTCCCGACTGGGTGGACCGATCTTGATGTTTTTTTTAAATGAAAGGTGGTGTTCGTCATAGGATCCGATTTTTTTTTTAATCCAGTTCTGATGATGGCATCCATGAGAAAACTGGATAAGTGTTAAATTTGCGTTAAAGATGTGCGCNTATTTTTTTTCTTTTTTATCATACACACAAACACTCATGTAATGAGTTCATATAAATTAAGAATTATAAGTTATTAAGGTAATGTAATTTATAGATGTTATTAACCGACTTCAAAAAAAGGAGGAGGTTATCAATTCGTCTGTATTTTTTTTTATGTTTGTTGCCTCATATCTCCCGACTGGGTGGACCGATCTTGATGTTTTTTTTAAATGAAAGGTGGCGCTCGTCATAGGGTCCCATTTTTTTAAAATCCAGTTCTGATGATGGCATCCATGAGAAAACCGGAAAAGTGTTAAATTTGCATTAAGCATGTGCGCGACAAATGTCAGAATAACTCAAGAACACGCCAACCGATTTCAATGATTTTTATTGGAAATGATATACTTCAAGGGTGGTTTTGTGATAGTTTGGTTAGGTTCTGATGATGGAATCCATGACAAAGTGACGGAACTCCTCAATTCTTAGGAGCAAATCAACGATACTCGGCAGAATCTTCCATAAGCTAGCCAAATATTTGAGTTCCCTACCGTAACTAGTGCTAGTCGTAGTTAAATACGAAGATCAATGGATCTCCTCAACGGCTTACAGTAAGAGTGCGGTTTAAGGAAAAAAATATAAGTGTCGGTAATCAAATAGCAATGTGCTTAAGTTTATTGCTGCATTGCAACACGTTTACTTCAGATTCACTAAAAATCAAAAAATAAATAAAGATTTTAACAAAAAAAATCGCCTTCAAAATAGAGTTACAAATATATTAATATGCTCTAAAAAGTTAGAAATAATTGCGTATTTTTTTGTAGTGTTCTTCGTATTCTTATATTTGGAGTCGGTTATATTGGAGGCACCTACATATATAGCTATAGGTGGGGGAGACGCGGGAGCTGCCAAGTGGACACGCGGGAACATCTACCTTGGCTGTCGCCGACTCCAAATATAAGACTACGAAGAACACTATAAAAGAATACGCAATTATTTCTTACTAAAAAGTAAAAAATAATTGCGTATACCGCCTACAAAATAGAATTATAAATATATTTATAATTCTATTTTGTAGGCGGTTCTTTTTTTGTTAAAATTTTTATTTATTGAAGTGAAACTTCTTTAGGCGCATGGGGGTAAAGTTTTTACGGATGAAACGCGTGATTAGCGTCACGAATATGTGCAGCGTTTTATGCCGATTCGTTAGAAGGTTAGGTATTGTCTTTTCGAAATTTTAAATTAAAAAAACTAAATTTAATTAATACTTTCTAATATTGCCAAAAACACGTGGCATGTTTATTGACAATTCTTCATTTGAGATTTCAATAAATTATTTGTATTAATTTTCAATATTTTAATGACAGTTAAATTCTCCCTCTAAATGTCGGAAATCTAAAGTTTTAAATTTGTATAAATATAAATAAGACTTCAAAATTAGTTTGCCATTGCAATTTCACTTCTGACATGTGTACTTTGTTCGAACACACTGTTAATTTTGTTTTTTCATTAATCCTGTCCCAGTATCAATGTATGTATCTGAAAGTAAATAATTATGTTAGAATCAGTTTTATATTAAAGTAAATTATTTATTATTCGATAATGTTAGCGGGTCTATTAATTGTCGACTCGACTTGTTTCCGTATTCGTTATGGTATGTAATGTCTATGTGTATTGAAGGGCTACGTGTGCTCTGTGTGCAATGCGTGTGCGCACAAGGACTGCATAGGGTTGTCGGGGCGCTGCGGAGGCGGTTCCGCACCCGCACCTCCTCTACCCCCGCACGCACACCAACCCGACAACGCCCTGCACTATTATATGTGGTAAGTCACATCCCCCCCCCCCCCTCACACTTCATTTTATAATCTCTTCTCGCTTTAAGTTCGAGAGCTCATAAAAAAACTTTTAAAGATTTTTTGTAACACGTTCCAACTCATTCCAATAGTCATTATTTCATTAACTTTTTGGTTTTTATTTAAATTAATTTTAACCAGACGAGGTATTTTTGATTTGTACACAGACAGAAATCAACTTTATCCTCCTAGGTTCTATTTATAGTCTAACTATTCAATATATGTAGTCCGTAAAGTCATGTGAAGAACATCTATTGAAATACGAGGAAGGATAAGAAAGTAGTGAGAACGACATACTCCTTGGTAAAAAAAAAATCGGCTATCCTCACCGAACCTGAGAGAAGCTTCGTGCCGTGGCATCGGCTGGCAAGGTTATGGCCTCTATATTCCGGAACTCAGAAGGGGTATTGTTTATTGATTAACTCGAGCGTGGAACCACTATTACAGTCTTTTGAAGAAAAATATACTATATACGGTTACATACCACGATAATGTGTTTGTGAATTTGTCGATATTTCGGCCCAATTGCATGGGCCGTGGTCGCGACGAGACTGCCGTGGCTTGGAGTTGCTGTCAGGGGCAGAATCTTTCTACCCTGCGGCGCGTTCTTTTTAATGGTGTCGGTACTTTGTTCGTTTTTCGGCATACTGTACTCACGACGTCATTTTTTAATTTTGATACTCTAAATCGCTTGCCTTTTTGACATATATCAACTACTGGATTCCANGCAGGTCTAATTCCCAAGTTGAGGAATGCCATCAAAGAAAATAGGGGAGGGAGAGTTCGAATGAGCGTGCAGCTTCATCATAACAACGCATCTTGCACAGGTCGGCAGTTGCGATGGCTGCTATTCAGGAAGCTTGCTTCAAATAGGATGACCTTATTCACCAGATCTGGCGCCTGGGGAGTATTATCTGTTTCCCAAATTGAAAGAATACTTATGGGGAAACAGGTACGGAAACGATAACTAGGTGATCGGCATCCATCCATCAGGATGCCTTTCTGATCTTTTTGAAAGGGATTAAAGCCTTGGAAAAGCGCTGAACTGGGTGTGTATAGAGACCGTGAGGCTATGTAGAAAAATAAATTATTAAGTTATCAATAGTCATTATATTCTATCTCATTCTCACTACTTGTTCGTAGAATGTAAACTGGTTATGTTATGATTTACAGAGAAAACCGGCGTGTTCAAAATCGGTCTATTTACGAATCGCAAGGGGTTTACTTTTATTTGATATACAATATCAAAATCACTAATAAAACTACACAATTCTCCAAGATTAAAAACATTTTTTTTTAAATTTCATCGTGTTTCCTTGGTGACGCTGTAACAGTTATAAGATATCAGCATAATATTTTCACGAGGGCAGTATAATGTGGTGATGTGGTGCAGGTACGTGGGTGAGATGGGGCGTGAGACGGCTACGGCAAGGCTGGAGAGACGCGTGGACGGCACGTTCCTTCTGCGTGTGCGCCCGCGCACCACGCAATCGCTGCCGCCGCCCGCACACCACGACACGCATTACGCGCTCTCGCTCAAGTACGTACACCCCCCCCCATGTCGCCATTTATTGACATACCACAACATTGATCACTTTATAAAACACTACCAACACCTGCTTTTAAAGTGGACTTTACGCTCTCTCAATTAAGTACACAAACTTTGTACCACAGCACTTGGACAAGACACGAGATCCAAAAACTACTACCACTACCACCTGCTTTTAAAGTAAGACTTTACGACACACGCCATGCTTTCTCGCTGAAGTAGGTACACCCCACCCATCTGGACAACACTCCCTGGATCTCGCAATCTTGATGCGACTGATTGGCATACGACAACGCGACCAAGAGGACTATAAACACTTATTTTTTTTACGACACACTGCGCTGATCCAAAAACTTATTACCACTACCACCTGCTTTTAAAGTAAGACTTTACGACACACGCCATGCTTTCTCGCTCAAGTACGTACACCCTACCCATCTGGACAACACTCCCTGGAACTCGCAATCTTATACAACAACCTGACCCAGAGGACAATAAACACTTTTTGTTTATGACACACTGCCCTCTGGTTCAGGTTCAAACATTACCCTACCAGTACATATACACCCCCTGGACCTCACTACCTGATTTGACGAGACTAATTGACAAATCACAACCTGACCTAGAGATGACATTGAATACGTTTAGAAAACGCCACCAATACTTGGTTTTAAAGTGGAATTTTGCGACACTACCATCTGCTCTCGCTCAAGTGAGTACACATCCCAGGACTTTGCCAGAGGACTCGATGAGACTAATTGACACACCATTTCAGTTACTGTGCAATATATCAACTAGTTACATACTAAATAGGCCAATTCAAAAATCAATATTGAGTTTTCTATTATGATATTCTAAATATTTTTTCGAAGTTGGGAAGTTGGCGGTGTGATCCACCCCCGTGCCTCGGAGGGCACGTTAAGCCGTCGGTCCTCCGCCCGATCTCTCTCCGGTTGTGTCGGATTCTCGTCACATCGGACTATGAGAGTTAAGGAATAGAGAGTGCACTTGTGTACTATGCCTGCCAATCCGCAATGGAGCAGCGTGGTGGCTCTATGCTCTAAAAACCCTCGCTCCTCGGAGCAAGAAGGCCTGTGGCCAGCAGTGGGACGTTAATGGGCTGTTACTTACTTACTTTTATACCAACTAGACGAAAGTGTTTTCTAAAGACGTCAACTGTAATAAGATATATCGCCTACCTTTTCGTTAACTGTCTTTCTTTGATCTTTAGGTTGTCTGGAAGCGATGGCTATAAGCGATAAGACCGCCTTTTATCAAGCCGCTTCTTAATATAAGTTTTACTCTATTTAGTATGTAACAGTGGTGTACAATAAAGAGAATAAATAAATATAAAATTATTTATCTATAAATTAATGGAATTTTTTTTTTACTATGGTGATCTGCTGTCATATGCAATACAGGTTGGTAAAGAAAGCACAGACATTGAAATATACATTTGGCTTCTGGCTTCACATCAAACCATATCCAACCAGCAATAAGTGCTCTGTTGGGCCACCCCAATTATGTGCAGTTAGGAAATTATGGCTGTTGGCCACAATATTTGATATTGTGTGTCTTCAGGACGGACAGCACGGTGAAACACATGAGGGTATGCCGCAAGCTCATTGACCAAGTTCCACACTACTATTTGTCGGAGTCAAGATTCTTCCGCAGTATCGTCGAATTGGTCTGCTATTATGAGAAAACCAGTTTATCAGAGAATTTCGTTGGGTAATTATTAAAATTAAATAAGTATAACTGGGATAAGCATACGTTCAAATAACTAGCGAGGAGACTCAAGTGTTGTGTATTTCAATCATTCAGCAATTTTCAATTGTCACTCGTTCATTTATTTCTCCCATTCACTCAATCATTCATTAATTTAAGTTTATCATATCACTGATTCATTGATTTACTTATTTAGCACTTTAAGTGCCAGTTATGTCGCCATCAAGATGTGTGTAAACATATTACCTTGTTTCTTTTGAAGTAAAACTTCTTTAGGCGCATGAGGGTAAATTTTTTACGTGTGATTGCGTCACGAAGATGTGCAGCGTTTTTATGATAATTCGTATGAAGGTTAGGCGATTTTAATATTTACTAATAACATCTGGCATTTTAATTTGCCACTAGTCATTTAATAGTTTGATTTATTATTTTTCATAAAATATAAAATAAAAATATTTCATAGATTCTCCTTTCTATATTTTAAATTAATAATTTCTAATATTGACAAAAAACATGTGGCATTTTTATTTATAATTCGTCATTTAAAATTTCATTAAATTATTTGTAATATTTTCGACACTTAACATTTTAATGAAATTCCTAACATCTTCCTTTTTCCCTCCCTCTATCTGATATCTAGTTTTACATTTGTATAAATATTGGTTTCTCAAAGAAGTTTCACTTCTGACATAGTAATTTTACGCATGCACTTTTAATTTTTCTTACCAACAAGGTATCAAATTTATTCCTGTCCCTACTTTAACATAAGTTCAAGTAACTTGTAATGAGCACTCCTACACGTAATACATATTGTTGATGAATCGTAATGGCAAAAATATTTGAGTTTAAATCCAGTTCCACATATATAAGTTTAAAAAGAGGGTAGTTACTGAATTTTTTGTCGCTATACATATGCTGGGTAAAATTTTCGTTACCCCTAACTAATTACGGATTTTCATGTTGTTAGACAAATTTTAAACTTTTCGGAATCACTTATTAGGCCCTCTAAGTTAATAATAAAAGTAGATTATTTTTGCTTTTGTCAGAAAATATATGAAATATGATGAAAAAACAATGTAATCATCAACAATTGACTATTTCAGTTTGAATTCGAATCTCCGGTGGCCTTTCCGAAGAGTCGTAGCGACGGTCATCCATGACTTCAGGCCTCTAGAGTCCTCGCAACTGGCCCTGAGGCCTGGCTCTAAGCTGCTGGTGCTCAGCAAAGAAGGTGACAGCCGAGGCTGGTGGAAGGGCCGCACTCTCGACAAGGTAAAAAATTAAACTTCCTTGTATATGTGTGTAAAAATTACTTTATGAATTTATAATAAAAAATATATATATAATATAATATATGATTAAGTTTTCACTTGTGTTGTTTGCTCTTGAGCTCACACTAAGTTTTTTTTATGGTGATGTTAAGGGTGACAACCGTTCGGGCTACTTCCCCAAGGAGTGCGTGCGAGAGGAGCCCGAGTGTATTGGGGCGCTGGACTGATGTCAGCTCTGCCTCGCCGAGCGCGAGCTGCATTACCTGCCCCCTGCGGCGCCACCTGCCGACGACTCCACTGACGACCTCGTCTAACTTGGACATCGTGCCCGGTATGGCCATGTCTGGCTACTTTAATATATTTACACCCCAACCTCAATGGCGAGTCCAGGAGTGTGGTTTTTAGCAATAAGGGACACTTCCAGGGGTCAATTGTGCATTCCCCTCTGAGGATCCATTGACGCGAAGTACGACGAATTATTCAATGGGAAAGAAGCTACACCTGCATTCACTTAAACACTTCCAACAATTGTATAAACATCTGCTTTATAAGACCAAGTCCCACCGATTATATCGTTCTGATAGTACAAGACACTTTAAATGTAATCTAAATCTATAGTCTATCAGAGAAGCCTGTTTACATAACGGTAATATCTAATGTAGCTTAAATCTCGTACACTTAAAGATTCATATAGTAGATGACCTTGTACCGTTTAGAGGTCATATAGCGAATGACGTCATAAAGAAGTCTTATAGCAGACGAAACCGTACGGCATATATAGACTTATCTAAAGTTACTCCTGAGAAGTGTAAATGTTAATATATAATGGAACAATTGATGAATATTTTAAACGGTTCGTCCATAATTTATACCACAGTTGTGGATTTAGAAATCTCGTTTTAATGTTTCTAAATGAAAGATTGTAAATGTAAGAAAAAATGTTATATAAAGTACATTCAATTCACCTGTTAGCAGAATAGCAAAGAATGTAGGAGGAGACTGTTGTTTTATTGAAAGATAGATTAATAATCTACATAAAACAATGTAAAATTGTATTCCATCTCGAGTGGTTTCGCATCAGGCCCTTAGAAAAAATAAATCAATTTAATAGGTGGTTTTTATAAATCGAAATAAAACTATTTAATCGGATTAAACTTGAAATTTTGTTTTTTTTTAACAAATGCACTATGGTTACAAAGGCGTTGGATGTGTTAAACAAAACCACAAAGAAATTGAATTTATTTACCAGTAAATATCCCAGTGAAATTTGCTCATAAAATATGTTGACTCTTATGACATATAGCATTATATGTCTCGGTTTAAAAACATATATAATAATACTGTTCGCGTGTTTAAGCGAGATATTTATAAAATGTTGTAGTTTTAAGTAGTGAAGTGTTGAATACATTTAAATGTGACCCGAGATTGGACTATTTTAAAATAAAACGTTACAATTGAAGTGTATTTTAAAGCTTGGAAACCGGTAAAAGTTCATAACGAGATTTCCTTTCGATTATATATATTATAGTGAGTAAATAGGTTTATTGTCACAAACAGTCACATATATATTACGTTCGTGTATTGCATTTCTGGAAATAAATCTGTTTCTTAGGATTTTCTAAACAAAAACCGATTGTAGCTGCTAGTATAATCTAGTTATAACTGGTAAAAACCTGTTGGAACTGGTGAAAACCCTGTTATAACTGGTGCAACTGGTTATAACCGGTAGGAACCAGTTATGACTGTTAAAATCGGTTATTTACAAACCGGTTTCGAGCCTTGATGTATGAAAGTGAATATAAATAATGGACTGGGTATACAATATATTATTAGAGGGTAACAAGTGTTATTTCTCGTTCTAAAATAATTGAATGCTTTAAGTAGTTGTTTGTGCTTTACGATGTTGAATTGTATGTCAAGTATACAGGGGATGTATCCTTAGGTTATAAATAAATAAAGTAATTCATTGTGAATATTATTTAGGTGTTTGCGGGTAGTTCTCATTTTTTCTATGGAGTGTGACGTCATCGAAGATTGCTCCGTTAAATAATATACAAATTCTTTCATATTATTCTTAACGTACAAATCATGATGTCGATGCTAAAAAGCAATCAGGTAGTAACCAACAAATTCAAAATTAGTCAGCAGAAGAAAATAAACTTCATAAAAAACGTTTTTTAACACTATATTACTGTTTAGTTTACTGTCTTTTTTGCTGTTAAGGTTGTCTGGAAGAGATCGCTATAAAGCGATAAGACCGCCTTTTGTCTAGTCGCTTCTTATATATAAGTTTTAATCTCTTTAGTATGCAATAGTGGTGTACAATAAAAATAAATAAATATATTTATAACAGGAGTGATTTAGCTGCATTACACCAAAGTTTTGTTAAAACAATGTTTTTCGGGTTACTACTCTTTTGCTTTCCAGCGTCGATGTTAGAAAATGATTTATAATCGAAACTCAATATATAAAAATACTTAATAAGGATTTCTTTTATCCTTTGCTAATTGTTTTTGCATAACCATTTTGAATGAGAATATTTTCTCATTTTGTTTCGTTGTCAAGTAAAATGAGATAATCTAATTTGAAGATAGATAGAAGAAATCTCTGCTTTTCCCCGTTTACGTAGAAATAATCTTATGACGTCATCCTCCAAAAAACTAATGGGGAAGTACCGAAATTGGTAGTTTCTAACATACATTCATGTTATAGTCCATATCGAATATATTTTATCTAGAAAATTACGTTTCATATGAAATGAATGGATATATTATTGTTGATATTCAGAGACCGATTGAAATGTATATTTATTTTTGTGAACTATGTGTAAGTTATTTTTTCAAGTCATAGTTGATAGGTAGATAGAAATATGAGAAAATTTAGTAGCATATCCCTTGAAATACAATGAAATTACACGCATTGACTTCCTTCTTAACTTGTTGTTTAAATAGAGATGTATAAATATATCTTTTTAAAGAGAAACATTATATAAAATCTTCATATACGATCTAAACGCTTAGGTATTTTAAAATATTACACGATTGCTTGAAACATTAATTAAATATCTATATAGGATTAGAAAATCTTTTTAAAAATGATTGTTGAAATCTTAAAACCTACAATTTCCTGATTGTAATAAAATTATTGATTTAATTTTAAAGAGTCAATTTTTTTATATACTCATTTAGGTTTGATATTATTTTGAAATACAAACAGACAAACATTTTAATTAAACTTACTTGTAGATCATATTAATTAATTTTTGAAACAAAAACCTAACTTTTTTAAATCCATGACTTAATCATTTTAGCTCTCTTCTAGTTTGTCATATGACATTTAATTTTAAATATGACAATGTTTATATTAATAAATGTAAATTCCCTTTCTTCTTCTAAGTCTAAAATCTTCAAAATTTGCACTAATTTTCTATATAATATGACCATTAAGTATAAGTAAGGTAAGTTGCAGCCCATTAACATCCCACTGCTGGGCACAGGCCTCCTCACTCATGGAGAGAGGATTGGCAAGCATAGTACACAAGCACTCTCTATTCCTTCACTCTCATAGTCCGATGTGACGGCAATCCCACACCACCGAAGAAAGATCAGGCGCAGGACCGAGGGCTTAACGTGCTCTCCGAGGCACGGGGGTGGATCACACCGCCAACTTCCCAACTTCGGGCGAATATTGAGAAAATCTTAATAGAAAACTCAATATCGATTTCGTATTGGCCCCACCCGGTACTCGAACCCAGGACCTCATGTCTATAGTAGAACATGCTAACCACTAGACCAATGAAGCAGACCATTAAGTATGCCTTTCTTAAATTCTCTTAAAAAATGAAGAAAATAGTCTCTATCACATAAATGATGATTTAAAAAAAATATCAATTTTGTTCGTTGTATCAATATGTATTATAAACACTAATTCATATATCGCTTTTAAAAAGTCGGATCTACAAAACCATACCTTTTTAGGTGACCTTTTTAGATGAAAAGTTTAAAATGTGATGCCTAAAATTTGGGCCATGTATACTACGAGGCGAAGTTTCAATCTTGATGTGATTTGGACATGAAATTTTAAAGGTTTTTATCAATGAAAGTGTAGGTACGACTTTATTAACAGAGACCAGCGATAAATGTTAGAATGCACCAATTAAATGTTGGTCATATATATGTACTACTAGCGGACCCTCCCGGCTTCGCACGGGTAGACATAAATAGGTACAGATATTTAAGTTATAAGCACGATAATTAAAACGACCATGAATTGACAAATATTTTGAAAAAGTGTGATTCCTAATGCTAAAACTAAGTAGCTCTGAAAAGAACTTTTTAAGTGAAGCATAAAAATATGTTAAAAAAACTGGAAATATTCAATGTCGCTTGTGTCCACTGCGTAAGGTAACCTAGTTCATAATGGTCCACCCCCTTCTGCCGCACTGCCCCTCGTCGAGTTAGTTACTCGATGCGCTGCGTGGCGGCCACCGCCGGCATGTATTTTTGTTTTGATTTCGTGATATCTTTCGAATCGAATATCCGATTTTAATAATTCAAAAAGTAATCATCAGATATTGAGACAGTCTTGAATATTAAATTATTTATTTGGATAAAAATTTATAAATGGCATGGATAACACGGTCTGAATTTGATCGGCATTTCTATCAATTTGATAAATGTAAAAAGTAGTTATAGTGACGTAACTACAATAGTTAGACATATGGTCTCGCGAAGGTTTTTTGTAGATATTGATATATTCTATAATATTGTCGAACATTTTTTGTCCTATCATTAATACTCTTCACAGCGTATGCGATGAAAGACATTTTATGGCTAATTTTTTTACACCTTCGGTTGGTTTTAATAGGAATATCTAAAGATTTCTATAGTAATCTAGTACTAAATATAGTCCGTGTTACTCAGTGATAATGTAGCTTTCTAATGAAAAAAGATTTATTAAAATCGGTCCAGTACTTTTTGAGTTTAATCGTTACATACAAAAATACAAATTTTTCGTCTTTATAATATTAGTGTAGATGACTCTATAATCTAAGAGAGCGGTCGGGAAACTTTTTTAATTATTACCCCAAAATATTTTTGTGTAACTTAATATTACCCCATGGCGAAGGGCAAAAAAAAAGTAATCGCTTCTTTTTAACATATTTCATATTATTGCTCCCATGATAATTTTGAAAAGAAAACAATAACTATATGTTATTTATACATCATTTATTCTATTTATCAATATAATTATTATAGTAATATATGTAATATACAGTTGAGGAAAAAATCGCCCACACAGATAATATAAGTAAATGATAATTTCTTATTATTTTATCATTCATATGATATTTTTCTTGTATTATCATACGAAATAATTAGTTTAAATTTTATATATAGCCCCCATAAAGAGCTATTTTAACTTAAATGATTTTTTTCGGGGAAATAAAAGAATAGATTATATATCAAACAGAAATTATTTTTCTAAGAATGCAGCTTTAAAATTTTATAATATATATTTTATTCATTTTATACCTCTTAAGATTTAACAAAAATTATAGGGCTATAATTTACCTCAAAAAAGGGAACTGTTGTTTCCCGAAAAAAAAAAAATATTTAAATCAAAATATTACAAAATAACAAGAAACTATCATTTACTTCTTAATTTCTTCAACTGTATATAACAAACTGAAACCCATTGGGGTACAATTGAGGGTTGACAATTTTGGATACTGAGAAAAATACCAACAGGTTTATGGAATAGCAAATTAAAAATTTATACTTTTTACTTACAAAAGTTTCCATTTTACCCCCAAAAATTTCATTATGCCACATTTGAGGTATTTACCCCGGTTCCCCACCGCTGATCTAACACATTTGAATTTAATGTTGTATCTCAAAATAATTTTGTATAGTGAGATTGAGTGCCAAATTTTCTTTACTACTGATTGAGTAACTGTAATGCGACAGCACTTATTAACATTTTGATTAATAAAGAGTTCGCTGCTTTGGATGAATAATGACACAATCCAAAATTTTACTTGAGATCATTGCTGAATGTAAAATAGTCCTTATTTTATCGAATCTAAAACTCATATTCAAATGTAAAGCAACACTGTATGTTGGCAAATGTCAAATAACTCGCTGATTAGCAATAAGGCCGCCTTTTTGTACTCGGATTATAAGAAAAAGTATATAAATAAATTAAAAATTAAAAATGGTTGAGTACACATGTGAGAAGTGAAACTTCTTTGGCAAACTAATTTTAACACTTTAGATTTGCGAGACTTAGAGGGAGGGAAAAGGAAGATTGTTAGGAATGTAATGAATTTGATTGCCATGAAAATATTTAGTGTCGGAAATTAATACAAATGATTTAAAATATCTGAAATAAGGAATTTTAAATAAAAACCCTACATGTTATGAATGAATCAGCATAAAAAACGCTGCACATATTCGTGACGCGTTTTATTTTTCACATTAAATGTTTGATATCTCAAATAGTTATCTGTAACATATACTTTTTTGGATTATGTCCTTCCAAAGCAGCGAAGTTTAGGTCATATATGTACAGGGTTAACGGCCATGAGAGAGAGAGAGAACACTTTATTGCACACAAAATAAAAATAACAAACATATTAAATAAGATACTTATTACTTTAAATTACTGCGTGCAAAGGCGGTCTTATTGCTACAAGCAATCTCTTCCAGACAACCTTATTAAAATAATAAGGCAGAACAGCGCCAGAAACTTAATTATAATATATTAAAAAAAATGCGTAGGATATATCAATGGAGTACACTCTATCTCTCTTTCTTTCTATCTCTATTTTTCTTTATCTTAACATACCCTCATGCATGCATTTCTCCCAATTCAGATTTTTCGTTAGCATGCCCCTCGCACCCTTCAAATAATTTTACATATAATTAAAATAAAAATTATGAATATTGAACGCACAATTTATGGATTTAATATAGTAATAATTGCAAAACATTCAATTTAAGCAAACATAACTTTGTCCAAGTTGTGTTTGGTTTAAACTTTCTCCGTATTCGCTTCGCTTGTGACTTCTGAAAATCTATAATTAAATTAATGTTATAGATAAACATAAGTGTCCAAAAAAAAATTTAATGTTTCAATGTAAAGCCTCTTTAATGTGTATTAAGCAAAATATATTTCAACAAATCTCTCTAAATATATATATATATATAAATGATATGTGTAGTGTTACAAAAGGTTAAATGCTTTAAGGATGTAATACAAATGTACACAGTGTATTGAATTGAAAATATATATATATTAATTAAATGATTACTGTATAGATGTCATAGATGTATATTTTAGTTATACATATATAATTTGGCCAATTGTTCTTAATTGTGCTTGAAATATATTTAACTGAAGTTATACAGTTTTAATATTTGAAAGTTTTGTGGCATAATTCAATGTTTTAAAGCTTTTTTTTTAAAAATTTTTTTTGACGACGAGGTATATTCGATAAGATGTAATTTAATCCCTTTTATATTTAGTATGGCGTCCTGAGAGCAAAAACATATGTGCTACATAAATCAGAATCAGATTGCAGATTTTTTGACTCTCATAAAAATAGATTTTAGAAAATTCCCATAACTAGAGTAGGACTAAAAATATTAGGTCGTTTTTGCCCTCGTGATTACCANTATATATTAATTAAATGATTACTGTATAGATGTCATAGATGTATATTTTAGTTATACATATATAATTTGGCCAATTGTTCTTAATTGTGCTTGAAATATATTTAACTGAAGTTATACAGTTTTAATATTTGAAAGTTTTGTGGCATAATTCAATGTTTTAAAGCTTTTTTTTTTTTAATTTTTTTGACGACGAGGTATATTCGATGAGATGTAATTTAATCCCTTTTATATTTAGTATGGCGTCCTGAGAGCAAAAACATATGTGCTATATAAATCAGAATTAGATTGAAGTTTTTTTGACTCTCCTAAAGATAGATTCCAGAAAATTCCCAAAACTAAAGTAGCACTAAAATTTTTATTTGGTTTTTGCCCTCGTGACTACCAAATCATAGTCTTTCGTGCCAGTTTTATAAAGAGTATATCTCTTTTTATCAAAGTTGTGTTCTAGTTTCCAATGCACAATTTTATTTGCAATTATCCATTGATCTCTGACAATGTGCTAATAAATAAATTTTAGTTTTAATGTATTTTTGTTTAGAAGTTGAAATAAAATTTAATCTATTTTACATAGGAATCCTAGTTTTAAATTATCTGTTAATTTCACTATGAAGTTCAAATGTGACAGCTTTTTTTTAATTCAGCTAATCTGTGCAACTTTTAGTTTAGCTACTCTATGGTTTTGTTTGTCTCAAATACAGATAAGACAAAAATATCTTTTTCGTTTTTATCTTAAAGTAATTTTAGTAATTATATTTTAAATTAATGTATAAAGTTTAGATATGAATTGATGTGCACTCAATTGTTGACAAAACACGGCAAAATTAATATTTGTGGGTAAAACTTTAGGCCAGCTTTTTTTTGAATTGAAACTTCTAATGGCACCTTAGGGAAAACATTTAGTTACGTTTATTTTAAAATTGAATTCATTTTATATAATTTGAACTTAATTTAATACAATATAAGCCAAAGAAGTTTCACTTCCTCAGCGTGTACACATTGATACACCAATACTTTTTCATTTTTATTATTTAAAATTGTAATATTCTAAAAAGCCTTAAATAAAAAAATGCTCTGTATTATCTGTGAACGGTTACATCCACCATGGTGATCCCAAGGGGTGTCTTTGTATTTCAAAGTCAAGTAAAGGTCATTTAGACAAATAAATGAGATTCAATTTTTGAGAATGCCATTTGGATTTCACGTGGTATTGATTTTTAAGGTAAATCTTTTTTTTATTGCAGAAATTTTATACACCAGATGTTTTAAAACTTTGTAATATTCGGTAAGGATTGGTGTAATCTGCTACAAATGATATCATTTATGAGGAGACTTTTTTTAAATATTTTTTCAAATATAATAGTTAAAATCAAGGCTTTTAAAGACAATAATTTCTTTTGTAACGCAACTCTGACTTTTATTAAAATTTTGAATGCTCAGCTTTCATTTTTTTGTAACTCTCTAACTTTCTAGTCAAAAACGATAAGGATCCTGGTATTCTCTTCTTAAATTAAAGTATTAGTCCATTGAAAAGTTACATGAGCTTTGAATTTTTTAGAGGACACAATTTTATTCTTGGGACGTTGAGGGTCATTTTCCGGCCGCCTTCTAGGAAAAAGGGGTTCAAACCCATTTTTCGCGATATCTCGGAAAAATATACGTGCTACAAAAAATTAGTAGACATAATTTGTAGCAAATCGCTTTGCCTTTAAAATATGTTCATATATTTTTTTTAAATTCATTTTAAATTTAAAGAAATTATGAAAAAGGTGAGAAAATTTCTATGCATCCTCTAACAAATGGAATATTCGGTCCTCAAACTGTAACATTTCAATGGCCTATGTATATGTCGTCTAATGTGTATAATAAAGTTGAGCCCCGAATTCTAGCCCTATTCCTAATCAAAAACGGACAGATAATATAATAGAAAATATAATTCCAGTTAAATTATGAAACTTGAATATACTGCGGGATGAAAAGTTCGCTTTTCGGCTTCTGTGTACGGGACAAAAGTGCCTCGTTTTCTGTCGGTCTCTAACTCACTTTTCTTCACGTTAACTTAACAACCACTTTATTGAAGTGTCAAAGGCAGGTTAAAAAACATGATTATTATATTTTTAATTATATTTTGTAAAGTCAATTCAATGTAAGAACATATCGCACTACGGGTTGAAAATAGGGCATTCTCACCCGCGATTTCCAGCCTCGCGTGCAAAATGTTCTATTTATACTATTATTTGTAACATTTGGTACCATCTTAATCGCCTCTACGACGTCGTCACCTTTATGTCAAGTTCGAAATAATTGTTGGTGCTAAAGTTTATTTTGTGTTCGATACGCTTTTTATATGTAGTGCACCCGTAAAAGAATTAGCGAAATGTATTTTGATATTATTTATGTTCATGTTTGTAAATATATTAATACAGAAATGGCATATCTTATCTTTCTGTAGTTAAGTCAGCCTCGACATTAAATACAAATTTGGGGAATTAAATTGTCGTTTTATTTACACGAATTTAGTATGACATATGTGAAGTCTTACATTTGTCCCGGACAAAACATCAAACGTCAAAGTGTCAAAATCATATTTTGTACCGTTTCAAATTTTGTGTTTCTGCTTCAGTGAACTATGTATACTAATGAGGTGTAAGCAGCGTTTTGAAGTGTAACTTCTTTAGGTGCATGAGGGTAAAACTTTTATGGATGAAACAATGGCGTGATTAGGGTCACGAAGATGTTCAACGTGTTTTCTACCGACTCGTTTTAAGGTTAGGTACTTTTAATATTTACAAATAATATTCATAAAATATAAAATGAAAATTTTTCATTCATTCAAATGCAAAATTTAAACAACAGTTTTTAGTTTTGACAAACAAAACACGTGGCATTTTTATTTTTAATTCAAAATTTCGATTGATTATTTGTGACTTTTAATATTTTAATGTTAAATGAATTCATTCAATATTTTCCCTTGTTCCTCCCTCTATGTAAAGGAAATTTAAAGTTTTAGATTTGTATAACTATAAACACCAAAAAGTTTATTGCGCTTAGATTTAGAAAAGGCCTATGATCGAGTGGTGAGGAATGATCTCTGGTCAACGTTATCAACGTATGGGCTGAGCGGTAATCCGATTCCAGCATTGAAGTCTCTCTATGAGGGTTCTAGTGTTTGTGTCAGAATAAACGGGGCGTACACGGAGTAGTTTCCTGTCGAAAGAGGGGTTCGACAGGGATGTGTTGCGTCACCATGGCTGTTCAGCCTATTCATGAATAAATGTTTGGCAGATTTAAAAGAAAGTATGTATGGGTTAAGAATGAATGAATTAGTCATCAAATGTTTACTCTACGCTGATGATCAGGTAATACTTGCGTCATCCGCTAATGAGTTACAGGAGATGGTAAATATTATGAATAAAGCTTTGAAAGAGAAAGGAATGAAAGTGAATGTAAACAAATCGAAAGTTATGCTTTTTGAAAGAGATGAATCTATGATGAATGGCAATATTTTGATAGATGGGGAACAAGTTGAAGAGGTGAAAGAATTTGTATACTTGGGATCTAAATTTACAAAAGATGGAACATGTGAAAGTGATATTGAAAGGAGAGTGAATGCAGGGAATATGGTAAATGGTGCCCTGCGCGCCTTTATGAATAGCCAGATGGTGTCTCAAAGGGCTAGACTGGCAGTGCATGCTGGAGTGTTGGTGCCAACACTTATGTATGGTAGTGAAAGTTGGGTATGGCAGAAGAATCACAAAAGTAAAATAAATGCGGTAGAGATGAGAGCGTTGAGAAGCATGAGTGGATTAAAACTGAGTGACAGAGTGAGAAATAGTGTGATAAGAGAACGTTGTGGTATAAAAGAAGACGTAGTGACTTAAATTGAGAAAGGTATGCTTAGATGGTTTGGGCATGTAGAGAGAATGAATGAAAGGAGACTGACAAAAAGGATTTATGAGTCAAGAGTGAATGCGAAAGTTGGAAGGGGAAGACCAGGGCGAACGTTCCTGGACCAAATCCAGGACATTTGAAATGAGGGCCAGGTCAAGAGTACTCTACTTAACCGACGAACTTGTATGAAAAGTTTAATGAGAATGAAAGAAGCAAAGGAGATATGCAAGAATCGTGGCAAGTGGAAGGATGTTGTCTCTGCCTACCCCGAAGGGAATGAGGCGTGATGCTGTGTATGTAAATATAAACAAGACATAAGAATTTCTTTGCCAAAGAATAAATTTTGATGTCTAATAAAAACAAACAAGAAAAGAATAGAAAAATAAAACACCTTATATATTGTTAATATTATATAAACTTATCTTAACACAATGAATTACACATATACTACAGCTCACATTGGTATTTTCATTATCACAATACATTCTGAATACCTACACTTATACTTTAAAAGTAAATCTTTAATTTATCAGCAGTTAGCATTTTAAATAATGACTATAATACTTTACTCCAGTAACAAGTCATATCATTTCAGTTCAGGTGTACTGCTACCTAAATAAGTTTTTAAGTCAGAAATAGTGGAGCGGACTAATTTAGCGGGAATGGTGGGTCTATTTAGACGTTTGTATGCTGCAAACCGATGGCAACCACCGAAACTATAATAATAGTCCCCTCCATTGGAGCCTTTAATCCAGAGTACATCGATTGGTGGTACATTGCCTTGCTCTTCTTCTTTCTGAAACAAATTAATTTTAATAATCTATATCTAATATATAAAATTCTCATGTCACGGTGTTAGAAGTTAAACTCCTCCGAAACGGCAAGACCGATTTTTGTGAATCTTAGCGTGGATATCCATCCCAAATTTTTTTGTTTTTAGTTTTTTATGATGTTGAATTTAAAAATACAAACGGCCATAAATTTTCACCTTTCTATCACCAACCCCGAATTTTAGTGCAATAACAGTTATTACATGGCAAAAGTTTGCTGAGTCAGCTAGCTTGCTATATACGTGAAGCAAAAGCTTTATACCAATTTTTAAAAATTGCGCCGACGGATGAGAATAAAATCTTCCAAACTTACAGTCTAAATAGAAAAGTAGTGCACAATGATAATATATTTTTTTTAATTATGCAAAAAAATACATTAAATCATTATACTACCCTGTATTTGAAACTTCTTGATTATTGTTAGTCTGTGGTCGAATTGATAATAGTAAATATTGTCTGTCAGACATTTAGCAAACGACGAAAGAGTTATTATAAGATACACCGTTTACAGTAAAGTTTAGTAACATTAATTAATTATTTTCTCGCATGAATTTTGTTTCAAGGAAAAAAATAGAGACAATATTCTTTATATTAAAAACATTTTTTTTTATTTCATCGAATTCGATGGGAAATATAGGAAATCAGTGTAGACTTTGTTTAATCTGTGATTATGGAATTATAATCTTTGACAGTAGAACCTTAATAATGTTCAAACCTATAATTTAAATTACTCATGGTCAAAGTCTATTTTTTTAGACTACTAAACCCCCGGAAGATGTTCTATATAGACAATAAAAATAATGTTACATTTTGAAACATCACTGCGACGATAAGAAAAGTTTGAAAGAATACTGAATTGCTTTTTCTTAACAATATACTGTAGCAATATTATTATGTTCGGTATTGAAAAACAAACAGCTAAACGCGTTTTGATGGGTTCTTCTCAAAACGAAGCCCAATTGAATGAAGTATTTTTGAACTCAATTGAATTGACATACAAATTATCGAGGACTTCAGATATATAGATACATTTATCGTTCTATAGTTAATTGTAATGTCCTTTCACGTCGGGTGTAGAGTTGTTATTCTTTCGGTAATTCAATTAATTATCCTTTATCCAATATTGTTATTCACGTGGTTTTTCCCCACCCATTTTGGCGTCTATCCCCCCCCCCCCCCCCGCGCCGAAGCTGCGATTGGGTAGCAATATAGTCTGTTGCATCTAATCATAGACCAACTACAAAGTTCACAGATACATAACATTAATCTTACCTGAATTGTTTCCATGAGAGATTCGACCTTCTTCTCGTCTAGTTCAGGCATGAAAGGTCTTATTATGACCGACATGGGTACGTCATGGATATCGTCTTTATAGGCACTGTGTATACTGGTCATCCTTGTTACTGTAAACAGTGTACTTTATAGATGTATGTATTTTACATATTTTATGTATATCTCATTAACATCCCACAGCCTTCCCAAAGCATAGACAATTTAAAGCGTAGACCCAAGAAACCTGTTCTAGGATGGATTGTTGATGGTGTTTCACTTAATGCACTTTAACTAGATACATCTATGCAACTAACCACTAAACCACTATATATTTTCAATATGTAATATCTTATATAGTTAAAAACAAAAAATATTTTTATATATTATATTTAAGTTTTTGGCGCTGTTCTGTCCTATTATTTATTTTAGTTTGCTTCTTTACATAATAAGGTCTGGTAGAGATTGCTTGTAGCAATAAGACCGCCTTTGCACGCTATATTACAGTAATAAGAATCTTTGTTTATATGTCTTTTTATTTTTATCTTATGTGCAATAAAGTGTTTTCTCTCTCACTAAAGGCACAATTTATATGTATATCGTTACTTTATTTATATTATCGTAAAAGTTAAAATTTACAATATCACAGATATAATGTTATTATGAAAGTAGTGCAAAGATTTTCAAAATACAAGTACTCTATGGGGAAAAAGAAAGATGGATTACTCTGTGGTCGGGGATATTGACAGATGGTTAATGAATATATTTGTTATGTATCTGTGAACTCAGTGGTTAGTCTATGATTGGATTTTCTTACCACTAGATAAAGTTCGACACTCTTAGTTCATTAATAGTTCGACACAACAATTAGTTTCTCTAACAAAACACACCCGTCTCAAGACATTAAAAAAACACCAGACATTTATTGGTAATTAAACTTTAACAATCCTATATTATTTTTCATAAAATCCAGCTATTTTCCAATAAAAATCCCGTTAAAATGCGTTAAGCCGTTTCAGACAATAGCCGGAATACACAGACAGATTAACTTAATATAATATCGCGTTTTTTAACAGTTAAAACATCTGTTTCAACCAATACTACACTATAATGTATTTGTATAATATACACTCACAGTTTTTGTTACTGCCAACTTAATATTTAACAATAACACAGACAAACAAATAATAAGAGTAACCAAAAACTTAATGTGTCGTTTTGTAAAATATACAACACAAGATAAATAGTGATTAACAGTAGATATCGATTGACTAGTCAATTATCTTGTTTCAAGAGATAATAATAAATATTTCGTCAACCTATGAATAATCTTGTCTAGTACGAATCAGACAGAAAATTTGACCTTGGTTATTGATAGATTATTTACTATATTATAGTTGAAAATGGTTGGAAAAGGGTTGTCCACCCCTAACATTTCATTTGAGTGATAAATTATTTTAATAGCGATTATTATTATTAATTGTTTATTATATGACCAAAAAAGGTACTTTTGCAGTCTTTTTTATATTTATTTAGTTTATTAATAAGGAATAGGTATTTATATTTACTGCTCTATTTATAAATAACAGACGAAACGTCAGCGATTAATCAGCTAACTAATAACATTTTTTAAGAACAACACGTAAATCCTGTTAGGTATCTGTGAACTGTCTATGATTAGTCTATGATTAGTCCCTATTCCTACCCAATCGCAGCTTCGGCGCGGCGGGGGGGGGGGGGGGGGGGGATATAGGATAATTAATAGAATTACAAAAACAAAACAATAACAACTCTATACCCGACGTGAAAGGACATTACAAATCCAACTAATTCTTTGACGTTTTCTGGATGCAAACATACAGAAGACGAATTTGTTACATGTATTTAAGTTTCACATATGAATATACCATTAAAATATTATAAAACGGACTGTTTTAAGCCCGATTAAGTGTAAGGTTTTCTTAAATAATTATGTATACACAAATAAAAAATACTTTGTACACCACTATAAAGTTGTTATTAGAACTATTAATTCCTCAATTACAATGCCGAACCAAATATCGAAACTGCTGATCGGTTTTTAAAACAATTTTATAGGAAGATAGTTGATCAGTTATCCTTTATATCCTAGATGTAATTTATATGAAATTATTGTTCTAATTTTTTTACTCAAATATAATAAATCTGCACACAGTCGCTGGTCTGTACTAGTTTAGTTATTCACTTTAATGTACACCACTATTATACTAAGTAGAGGAAAACTTACATTATGAAGCGACTTAACAAAGGGCGGTCTTATCGCTTTAAAGCGATCATACAACCTTCAGAGCGAAGAAAGACAATACACTACAAGGTAGACGGTGCACGTTTAAAATTATACTAGTTATATATATCAATAAATAATCTAATAATATCTTTATTTCTCTGGGAAATACCTGGTACACTTACAGTTGTATTAAAGAAAGTAATCATACAATGTTTAGTCTATAAGCCTCGCACACCAACTGCTAACTAACAATCAAATATCCTCAAAGTGTATCCTAAAAAGTTGACATCATGGTGTAAACATTGTGTAATTCGTAGTTTTGTTTATCAAAATTATATCGTATAATTGTAATATTGCCTTATAAAAAAACACGTTGTACTTACTTTCTTTCGTCACGGACACAGATTTTGATAAGGTCCTCAAAGACCTTAACATAACTTTAAAAGACAAGCGTTTCACCTGATATCAATTGACACACTGAGTCACTTTAACTGAGTAATATCTAAAGTAAGCATTGGAGTTATTGAATAACAGTTTATTCAATAACAGTAACTCTGACGTTATTATAGGTCTCGCAACTGATATTTAATCAAGTTATTTGTTACTGGATAATTTTTGAAATGAAAATTCTTTATATTTATATTACAGTTGAAACACCTAATTAGCGTCACGAAGATATGCACCGTTTTTATGCTAATTCCTTTGAAGGTTAGGTAGTTTTAATATTTACAAATCATAAGTGGAATTTTAATTTGCCACACATCATTTAATAATTTAATATATTATTATTCATAAAATAAAAATATTTCACAGTCTCTTTTCTAAATTTTAAATTCAAACACTAAATTTAATTATGATTTCTAATACTGACAAAAACACATGGCATTTTTATTTACAATTCGTCACTTGAGATTTCAATAAATTATTTTCATTAATTTTTCAGACGTATTATTTTAATGACCATAAAATTTCTAACAAATCTTCCTTTTGCTCTCCCTCTAAGTCTCGGATATCGAAAGTTTTAGATTGGTATAAATTTTAAAAAAACTTAATAATTAGTTTACCAAAGAAGTTCACTTCTGACATTTTGTATATATTAGGTACGAGGCATTTATTTCACAGATAGAGTATCTATATACTCTATCTGTGAAATAAATGCCCAAATATATGATAGACATTAACTAAGAAGAAGGTTGTATTACATTAATAGATTAGAATCTCAAAGTAAAGATGAGGCTAAATGGTCTAAAGGCTTAGCTTGTCCCAATAAAAGGATTAATACATAATAATATTACCTTAGTGTTGAAAACTTGAAGTTATAACAATACTCGCTCATACCTAAGTAAAATATTGACAATAACGTGATAGCCCACTTTTGGATTTAAGTTATTAACGTTACTTGTTATTTTATCAGTAAGATACTTCATCTAGAGATGGCAAACTTGATAATTTGATCTATTGTTATAAAACATCAAACCTTAACGTACTTGATTTAAAGTATAATTTAAAATAACAAAAACATAAAAATAGCAATATTAGCAACTGCTATTTTTGTTATTTGACATATGTACTTTATGTCCATATTGGAAGGTTTGATTTTCTTT
Organism: Elymnias hypermnestra; assembly: GCA_015832385.1. NCBI lineage: Eukaryota > Metazoa > Arthropoda > Insecta > Lepidoptera > Nymphalidae > Elymnias > Elymnias hypermnestra. The sequence goes on along the minus strand of JACTOM010000912.1, from coordinate 4,770,724 downwards.
ATAATAAAATATATGTCATTAATTTTGCTATCTTTAGGAATACATATCTAAATGTGGTCCAAATTGTACATTTAACGCGGTAAATTCAAAGGTTGATTTATTTACGAAAATTATGAAGTTTTTCCAAAAGAATGTATATATTAGAGGAAGTGTGAAAGTAGCACCAGTGACCGAGAAGTTAAGGAGTGGAAGGTTAGCCTGGTATGGACATGTAATGAGAAGGGAGGATAGCTATGTATGCAAGAGGGTCCTAAATGTGATAGTAAGCGGCAGGGCCGGGAAAGGGCGACCAAAAAAAGTGTGGATGAATTGTGTGAAAGAGGATATGTGTATAAAGGGTGTGAATGTAGAAATGACAGCGGATAGAGTGAAGTGGCGAAAGGAATCATGCTGTGCCGACCCCACCTAGTGGGATAAGGGCAAGAAAACACACATGAAGTTTTTCCAATTTAACTCTAAATAAAGTTTACTTAAATGGAAGTATATAATACACAGTCTGTTGGTATATTTTTTGCTTCAATGCAATTATGACGCGTATATAATTATGTAAAACAGAGCGAATTTATTTTAATCGTAAAAAACGTTTTAAGTGTATCTATATAAATATAAATCTCGTGCCTTGTCTTCAATGAACTTAACTACTTAATCGATTTTAATGAAATTTTCTGTTTCGGCTTTTTATAATCGTTTTTATTTCGACATCCACTGCTGGACATAGGTCTCATCTAATGATGCCCACTGTGCCCGATCTTGTGCGGCCTGACTCCAGCGGCTACCGGCGACCCTCCTTATGTCGTCGCTCCACCTTGTGGGGGGTCGCCACTCCAGCACCTTTGAATCCCAACGTCCATCGCTTCGTCCATCGGACTATGTGCCCCGCCCATTGCCACTTCAGGTTCGCGATTCGTAGGGCTATGTCGGTGACTTTGGTTCTGCTACGGATCTCCTCATTTCTGATTTGATCGCGTAGAAAAACTCCGAGCATAGCCCTCTCCATGGCACGCTGTGTGACTTTAAGTTTTCGACTTGAGGCTCATAGTCAGCGACCACGTTTCCGATCCGTAGGTGATCAATGGCAACACGCACTGTTCGAAGACTTTGGTCTTCTGGCACTGAGGAATATTGGAAGAAAAGATCTTACGTAGCTTTCCGAACGCTGCCCAACCGAGTGGGATCCGGAGGTCGACCTCATTCTCGAAATTGGACCTACCTAGCTGGACTATGCGTCCCAAAGTTCCCAACGATAACTGAGTGGAGCGGAACATGGATATTGGACATAACTTTCATCTTATCCGTGTTCATTTTGTGGCCCACCTATTGAGATCATCGAGCATAGTTTTAAGATCTGAATCGTGCTGCTGGACTCTGAATTGTGCTGGTTTAACACATTGTAAATATTTGTTTCTTGTCAGACTGTTTACTCTTTTATAATTCGACTTAACAATATTTTTGTAAATTTAAATGTGAAAATATGTAAATATGTATTTGCAAAGAATTTCATTTCCTATTTTGAACCAGTAAATCATTAAAAGGATTGAAGCGATTTTGTCGAAAATAAAGATACATACATTTAGCGCTACGTCTTTATACAACACAATACAATCCTGCCTCTTGTAATGTTCTTTTGTTCGGGTATAGAGTTGTCTGTCTTCCATGTATTTCACTCAATACTGGGCGTCGGTACCCCCCCCCCCCCCCCCCCCCCCCCCCCCCCNCCCCCCCCCCCCCCCCCCCAAATAAACTAACCTAAAACTTCACAGATGCATAACATCTTTAAATGGCTGTACTGATTATGATGGTTTTATTTTTTTATTGTATTGGTGTTACTGACAATTTAATCCGAGAAATAACAAATTTACTTATATTTCAATGGGATTTAGAAGAGCAAAAAATTTTGTTTAACATAACAGGACGATATTATATATTGCCTGTGTCTAGAGCTTCATTTTTAAGCGGAACGAATAAAGGCAATATTAACCTTATCAGTACATTAATGTAGTAGGTTTGCCTTGACCGACTGGTATCGATATTGATGAAGGATATAAAGCACAGGTGTCCACACCATTAAACACGTTTACATTACATTGAAGGGGAATATAAAAATAATGTATATTTTTACAGGACTACATTTTGTTATAAATGTATTATTCTGATTCTTAATACATACATACATAGCATCACGCCTCATTCCCATAGGGGTAGGCAGAGACAACATCCTTCCACTTGCCACGATCCTTGCATATCTCCTTCGCTTCTTTCATTTTCATTAAACCTTTCATAAAAGTTCGTCGCTTTAAAGTACTCTTGACCTGGCCCTTCTTTAAAATGTCCTGGATTTGGTCCAGGAACGCTCGCCTTGGTCTGCCCCTTTCAACTTTCGCATTCACTCTTGACTCATAAATCCTTTTTGTCAGTCTACTTTCATTCATTCTCTCTACATGCCCAAACCATCTAAGCATACCTTTCTCAATTTTAGTCACTTCATCTTCTTTTAAACCACGGCGTTCTCTCATCACACTATTTCTTACTCTGTCACTCAGTTTTAATCCACTCATACTTCTCAACGCTCTCATCTCTACCGCATTTATTTTACTTTTGTGATTCTTCTGCCATACCCAACTTTCACTACCATACATAAGTGTTGGCACCAACACTCCAGCATGCACTGCCAGTCTAGCCCTTTGAGACACCATCTGGCTATTCATAAAGGCGTACAGAGCACCATTTACCATATTCCCTGCATTCACTCTCCTTTCAATATCACTTTCACTTGTTCCATCTTTTGTAAATTTAGATCCCAAGTACAGAAATTCTTTCACCGCTTCCACTTGCTTCCCATCTATCAAAATATTGCCAGTCATCATAGATTCATCTCTTTCAAAAAGTATAACTTTCGTTTTGTTTACATTCACTTTCATTCCTTTCCATTTCAAAGCTTTATTCATAATATTTACCATCTCCTGTAGCTCATTAGCGGATGACGCAAGTATTACTTGATCATCAGCGTAGAGCAAACATTTGATGAGTAATTCATCCATTCTTAACCCATACATTGTTCTTAATAGAATCCAAATTAGTAACATCTTTGACATCTGTATAGGTTTAAAAGTGATGTATAACTGCAAATTGTTGCTACAGTTTTTTGCGTTAAGAATGCAGCGAGTCATTCTAGTCCCGCCTCCTAACCAATCAAATAATTCCAAATGACAAGGTCGACTTGACAGTGACAAATTGTAGATTTTCAACTGCTTACTGTCAACTTGACCTTTTACGGCCTCGCTTGCGTAATGGTGGAAATCCTCGCTTTGTTAAGTGATTCTGTATTCGATTCTAATTTATCTCCACCTGAACTGGTAGGAAGCATCGTCTATGGCTAGCTACTAGAAAAGCAAAAAACTTACGTTCTGGTACCATGCCATTTAGAAAAAATAAGAAGTAAATTACCTCTATTCAACTTCTTGTGAATGTTTTTATGGTACCAACAATTGACCGTTCAATCTTACTTTAAAAGCTTTAAATATAATCCCTATTAGTTGTTAAATGTACAAGTGCAACATCAGGTGAGTAAATTACCAAAGTGCGACATCAGGTGAGTAAATTACCAAAGTGCGACATCAGGTTAGTAAATTACCAAAGTGCGACATCAGGTGAGTAAATTACCAAAGTGCGACATCAGGCGGGCAAATTACCAAAGTGCGACATCAGATGAGTAAATTACCAAAGTGCGACATCAGGCGGGCAATTACCAAAGTTCGACATCAGGTGAGTAAATTACCAAAGTGTGACATCAGGCGGGCAAATTACCAAACTGCGACATCAGGTGAGTAAATTACCAAAGTGCGACATCAGGCGAGTAAGTTACCAAAGTGCGGCATCAGGTGAGTAAATTACCAAAGTGCGACATCAGGCGGACAAATTACCAAAGCGCGGCATCAGACCAGATAATTACAAAGGTAATCATAAAGACAATTGGATATTTTTTTTACTATGGTATTATCATCATTTTTTAACTAAAAGTGCAATATTTCAAAGTACTCAAAAACAGAGTTCAAATATTCCGTTCCATATATACAGGGAGAGCTAGTAAGAGCGTTTAAAATAGGAGAATCTGAAATGAAACAACACACGTTAACTACACAAAAATGTAATTTATCCAATCTGATGGTCGAAATAACATTGAACTCGTCGTATACATGTGTCCACGCCGCCGGCCGCCTCCTAACGCTACGTTAATCGAATCTCATTAAAATCTATCGTTAAAATCGTATAAATAGTAGGCATTAGTCATAATATAATGTAAAAAGGACATTTTCAGCGGCGTGCTCTGTTAACTGACAACTTTTAAACTCCAATTATATTTTCTCTTCACATTTTTCTCGTATACTGTTTTAGATATCTTGATTTAGAACACATCAACTTAATTCTATTTAAGGGCGAGTCACACCGCATTGCTAAGCTAATAGTGTTATTTCCCCGAAATCTAATGTTACTTTCTCGGAATCTAAAGTTATTTCCTCGAAATCATTGTTTTTTTCTCCTTGGAATCTAAAGTTATTCTCCGGAATCTAGTGTTATTTCCCCGAAATCTAATGTTACTTTATCGAAATCTTAAGTTATTTCCTCTAAGTCATTGTTTTTTTCTCCTCGGAATCTTAAGTTATTCCCCGGAATCTAGTGTTATTTCCCCGAAATCTAAAGTTATTTCCCCGGAATCTAATTTTATTTCCCGGAAATCTAATGTTACTTTTTCGGAATGTAATGTTATTTCCTCGAAGTCATTGTTTTTTTCTCATCGGTATCTAAAGTTATTACTCGGAATCCAGTGTTATTTCCCCGAAATCTAATGTTACTTTCTCGGAATCTAAAGTTATTTTCTCGTAATCATTGTTTTTCCTCCTCGGAATCTAAAGTTCTTCCCCGGAATCTAGTTTTATATCCCCGAAAACTAATGTTACTTTCTCGGAATCTAAAGTTATTTTCTCGTAATCATTGTTTTTTCTCCCCGGAATCTAGTGTTATTTCCCCGAAATCTAATGTTACTTTTCTCGGAATATAATGTTATTTCCTTGGAATCTAGTGCTATGTTTAAGGAATCTAGTGTTATTTCCTCGGAAACTAGTATTTCCATGGACTCTTGTATTTCAGATTAATTGTATTGACATTCAAGACTTTTTGTACCAAAGCTATTCTTTAAGATTTTTGCATTGCTATAACATCATCTTTTTTATTTAAGCTTAACCCGCGATGTGACTTGCTCTATAATTTTTATATCCAAATTATCTCTAAGTGTAACTATGCGATGCAAGGGCGACTGAAGTCCCCTATATTGTTTAACCAGAACGACATCGAAATAATAATAAAAAATATATAATAACTAACATAAAACTTATTAACTACATGAAAAAATAAGACTCCGTGCCAGCGACATCATTAGCACCGAATAAAAATATAATATATAGTTCTGATATTCACAACACCGAAGGATTTCATTGGAAACTAACAAATCATTGTATAAAAAGGATATAAATCGCTTAAAGATCCCCATTCATTGTACATCCTTGCTACAATTCCTATTTAGTCAGAGTATTGGGTATTTCATACATATTATCAACTACCCACATTACATAAAGCAAAATTAGTAATTTGTTATAAGAGCTTTTATTATACTGACTTTAGATAAGGTTAAGATTTGTTTTAACAAATAAAAACAACAACTGCTGTCTAACGATGTGTTTTAGACATTTGAAATTGTTGATGCATAATGAATTTTGGAATTAAATGATAATAATTGATTGTAAAGTTTAGAATTGAAAAATACACATAAATAGCATCACGCCTCATTCCCATCTTGGCATATCTCTTGACCTGGCCCTTATTTAAAATGTCCTGGATTTGGTCCAAGAACGTTGGCCTTGGTCTTCCCCTTCCAACTTTCGCATTCACTCTTGACTCATAAATCCTTTTTGTCAGTCTCCTTTCATTCATTCTCTCTACATGCCCAAACCATCTAAGCATACCTTTCTCAATTTTAGTCACTACATCTTCTTTTAAACTACAACATTCTCTTATCACACTAATTAAGTTCAATCTCTCTGATTCCACTTGTTATTTTGATTACAATTAAATAGATGAGAGTTTTGATGGTTGTGATGATGCTGATGAGGATTTCTGCAGTACCATATCAGTAACAACCTAAATTGATAATGTAGTGAAATAATAAAGTTATTAGGAGATTGTTGACTGAATTTTGTCAATCAGTACACAATAATACACTGTAAGTTTTCTATATGAAAAGTCGCAATGATGTACAATGAATGGGTCCTATTAATACACAAGAAATGAGATATAGCGGTATACTCAGTGTGCGCCGACAATTACGACCCCCACATATGTAAATTTTAAAATTGCACACATTTTTTTTTCAAGGAAGCTATCATATTAATGTGCCAACTGGAAATAATTTTGACTATTGTAAAATTAGGGAATATATCGTCTTTACCCTTCAATTATGACATGAAACCCTAAAGACCAATTTGAAGTAAAATAGACTTGCTGACATGTTTATAGAGTGAAATGTTCTAAGTGAAGTGAAACTTCTTTAGGCTCATGAGATGTGCTGCGTTTTTTATGCTAATTCGTTTGAAGGCTAGGTAGTTTTAATATTAGCAAGTAACATGTGGCATTTTAATTTGCCACTCGTTATTTAATCATTTAATATAATATATTTCATAAATTCTCTTTTCTAAAATCTTTTAATATTTTAATGACGATTAAACTCATTAAATTCCTAACATGTCTTCCTTTTTCCTCCATCTTAGTCTGGGAAATCAAAATTTTTAGATTTGTACAAATATAAACGAGACAAAAATTTGTTTTCCAAAGAAGTTTCACTTTGTACGCACGCACTTTTAATTTATATTGCGACTCCCGAGTCATTGATCAATAAAAAAAATCTTAATAATACTAGCTGACGCAGCAAACGTTGTTTTGCCATATAATTACTATTATCGCTATTAAAAAATAAGGGTTGGTGATAGAAAGGTGAAAATTCAGTGTTGTATGTATTTTTGTATGTTGTATCACAAAAAAATAAAAACAAAAAGTTTCGTCCAAAAATTAAAACAAAAAAATTAAGGGTAAGCAAGTAAGTAAGTAGCAGCCCATTAACGTCCCACTGCTGGGCACTGGCCTCCTCACTCCGAGGAGCGAGGGTTTTTAGAGCATAGACCCACCACGCTGCTCCACTGCGGATTGGCAGGCATAGTACACAAGTGCACTCTCTATTCCTTCACTCTCATAGTCCGATGTGACGGCAATCCGACACGACCGGAGAGAGATCAGGCGCAGGACCGACGGCTTAACGTGCTCTCCGAGTCACGGGGTTGGATCACACCGCCATCTTCCCAATTTCGGGCAAATATTGAGAAAATCTTAATAAAAACTCAATATTGATTTTTGATTTAGCCCGACCTGGGACTCGAACCCAGGACCTCATGTCTGTAGTCGAACATACTAACCACTAGACCAATGAGGCATGTAAAAAATTAAGGGTGAACAACCCTTATCACTTAGGGGTATGAAAAATAGATAGTAGCCGATTCTCAGACCTACTATACAATTTGGTAAAATTCGATAAAGTCCTTTCGGAGGAGTAAGGTAACTAACATTGTGACAGTTAAATTTTATATATTAGATGAGTAGATAATTTTTAATATTTATGCCAAAGTAGACTTAAAAGATATTAGTTCCCAATATTATAAGACAAATATACATTGTCTTATTGAATGTCAAATATATTATATAATAATTTGTAATATAAAGAATGATTGTGTGGGTTTTCTCATCTCAAATATTAATGTTTAAATAACATTAAAGAACCAACGTGCCATAATGTTAATATACATCTTGGCTTCATCTTCTTTGTTGAATGGCTATCAGGTGTGTCAAATGAGCACAGATTATCACGCCAGTGTCAAGTTTACACGAAGGAAATTGTTCAGTTTATGAGGACATCACAACTTTAATTTTGATCATCTATAAATGGTTGAAGTGTATATTGTTAAACCACCACCAAATAATAAGAAAAAAAAAACAATATGTTAGCATTAATAAAACTTACACTTTACAACTTCACTTAGAAATTATTCCTATCTGTCAAACATTTGACGTGCCTTATCGTTTGGAAATCAATTATATTCAAAAGTCGTTCAGAAATTTTGTTTTGAATGACAAACTTTTGATGTACCGTCGTTCAGAAATAAATTTACATTTCATAGAAAACTTTTAAAAGACTTAAAGGTTATTAAATATGTTGTATTCTGCAATTATTATCATTCACGTTTATTTATTTATTGACTCTGAGGCGATGCGAAGTCTGCCGGGTCAGCTAGTCAAGAAAACATTATATTGTGTTATTAATATTAATATTTACTCTTAAATGAGATATGAAAAGATTGTTGACAAGTTTTTAAACGTCAAAAATCACTATCTCCAGTTGACACAAATATATAGAACCGCCCACTTCCACTCTAGTACTTAAACCTTAACAGTTAAGTACTACACTACATATAACTTACAACTATCGTATATTTATATTCACCATAGGGTTAAGGGTCAGGGATCAAACATATCTTACGTCACGTGGTGTGTGTGGGGGGGAGGGGGTAACCAAACATGCCGGTAGGAGGGTTAATGTTTTGTGACGTCACATGTGAATATATGTCTAATATAAACAATTTTGCGATAGCTTTCAATAGATGGCGCTGTACAGTTTGTAGTAAAATTTTTATTTAAACACTTTACATTAAATGAACCAGTACACACAAAACCACCTCAGTTTTAATGTGCACGATGTGCGAAATGAATTTGGTTAATCAATTTTAATTAAAAAAAATATCTGTGAAAATGATAGGAATTGAAAAAAAATCACAAACTGCTCTTGTAATTGACTTCTGTCTAAAAATAAGAATTGATAAATATTTCACGTAATACAGGGAGATGAGGGTTCTACAAGTGTAATCTTCTGTGAAAAGGGAGGGGGGTTGCAAAAAAAGGCTGTGTGACGTAATCTATGTAAATCCCCTTATTCGTTAGTGAGTGAACGTTTAGACGAGATCCTGTCGCGTGATACTGTAATACTGCCGATTAATAACGACTTTAGAAACTGGGCCAAAATAATACTTTTGAGATGACGTAACATTAAAAAAATGCACAGTAATATCCCAGTAGCATACGTATTTAGGTTAATTTGACTAATAATTTTGTGAACAGACCTCCTCGTATAGTTTACCTTTCTATTAATGTTCAAATATTTGTGTTCAGGGCTTCTAGGGATTGTTATAGACTCAATGATAATTGGATAAGGCTTCCTAGTGATAAATAATGTCCCGATATAGGATACAGGCCTCCAAGTGATTATGAACGCCACTGTGTAAGAGGCAGGCTACATTGTGATAACAATATTATAAACAAGCCTCCGAGTGATTATTGACGCCCCAATATTTGCCATAGGTCTTTTAGCAATTACGAACGTCCCAATGTGGGGCACAGGCCCAGCAAGTGTTTATTAACGTCACTGTGTAAGGTTCAGGCCTCCGAATAATAATTGACGCCTCAATGTTGGCCACAGGCCTTGTAGTAATTACGAATGTCTCAATGTAAAACACGGGCCTAACAAGTGTTTATTAACATCACTGTGTAAGATTCAGGCCTCCGAATAATTATTGACGCCTCAATGTTGGCCAAAGGCCTTGTAGTAATTACGGATGTCCCAATGTAGAACACGGGACTAGCAAGTGTTTATTAACATCACTGTGTTGATCTCAGGCCTTGTAATTATTGACATGTCAATATTATACACAGGCCTGGTAGTGATTATTAACATCCCATTGTTGAGTTGAAGCTTTCTAGTGATACATAAAATCCCAATTTTGGACACAAGCCTTCTAAAGACTATTATTCTCACACTATTGAGCGTATAAAGGCGTAATTATAAACTTTTATTGCAAATTAATGAACATTTTACCTAGCTATTATTGGGATAAAATATGCTGTGTTAATCTCAGTTATAAACAAATTGTGTACAAAACTTTAGCCTATTTTTTTTCATTAATACTTTTAAGAATTATGATTTTTGATAAAATTTTGTACTCCTTTCGAATTATTTTCATCGATTTTAAAAAAACGCGGGAAAAATATATATTTTCCAACTACATTGACTAGGATATTACTGTACATGTAACATAAAATAAATACACGATAAACATTGTGTATAAATTGTAAATAATACATAGAAGAATATCGAGTAATTTCAATAGAAATCGCGTATAAAATAACATTTAGCTAGTGTAGGGGAAATAGTATACAAGGTACTAGGAGCTAGTGTCGCAACTTATAGTACTGGCAATTTTGTGGAAGCTGCGCGATTGTGCTCGACACCTGGAAATGTAATCTCACATTAGTTAAGTGTTACAGCTCCACTATCAGTCAGTCAGTTATATACAAAGATGGCTTGACCAGGGAAATATCCACAGATTAATAATAAACCCAAATTTCGGCCATAGTGACCAATCTCATGCAGTGTTAATCCACCTAAAGACAAATTATATAAGTTATCAAATAGGGTAAGCACAAATCTAGATATTATAAGATATTATACCGAAAAGTTAAGATACTGGACTGTTTATACATAGCAATGTAGTAATAAGTTAAACCTACAGCACTTGAATCTTCGAACAGGGTTTAAAAAGAGATACTACAGATAACTGAAACCAGGTCTTTACTACTCGACTCTTAGTAAAGGATGTAAAAGACACTAAGGAAAACTGAGACCAAGTTCATTAGTAAGCGATTCTTTGGAAAGAGTGTAAGAAATACTACTACAAACGGAAACCTGGTACACTGTACTGAAGAGTTAACATTAATTCCAACAACACAACAGTGTGCAACATATCAAGTGCTCCGCTCGCACACTGTTGTCCCCCGATTAGGAAATAACATACACAATATATAATCTTCAATTTTAAGAAATAAAAACAGTTCTATTTATTGATTATTTTACTACAAGCAACTGTTACTTCGAAGAACACGTCCGTTATGATTGAATACCCGAAACACAGTCATCACTTCAACTGGTGGACATCCACTGCTGAATGTAAGTCTCACCCAATGATGTCCATAAGGCCCGATCCTGAGTCTCTCCCTGTCGATCTCTAGCATAAACCTTCCATACAAATTCGTCGGTTTAGAATACTCTTGACCTGGCCGTTATTTAAAATGTCCTGAATTTGGTCCAAGAACGTTCGCCTTGGTCTTCCCCTTCCAACTTCCTCATTCACTCTTGACTCACAAATTCTTTTTATGCCTTCTTTCATTCATTCTCTCTACGTGTCCAAACTATCTAAGCATACCTTTCTCAACTTTAGTCACTACATCTTCTTTTATACCACAACATTCTCTTCTCACACTATTTACTTAGTCTGTCACTCAGTTTTAATCCACTCGTGCTTCTCAACGCTCTCATTTCTACCGCATTTATTTTACTTCTGTGATTCTTCTGCCATACCCAACTTACACTACCTTATACAAGTGTTGGCATCGACACTCCTGCATGCACAGCCAGTCCGGCCCTTTGAGACACCATCTGGCTATTCATAAAGGCGCGCAGAGCACCATTTACCATATTCCCTGCATTCACTCTCGTTTCAATATCACTTTCACGTGTTCCATCTTTTGTAAATTAAGATGTCCAATATACAAATTCTTTTACATCTTCCACTAGTTCCCCATCTATCAAAATATTGCCATTCATCATAGATTAATATCTTTCAAAAAGCATAACTTTCGTTTTCTTTACATTCACTTTCATTTCTTTCCTTCTCAAAGCTTCGTTCATAATATTTACCATCTTCTGTAGCTCATTGGCAGATGATTCCCGAAATGTATATATAGTTTAATTTATGTATTTTACACAGTCATTTTAAGTACTTTCTAATGGGTTTCCTTGTTTTTTGTTGTGCCACCTGCTTTTATTCACTTACAGTTTCCTTTACCCAAAGGTTTTTGTTAAGTACTTGCTTATGCAATAATACCGCTTTTGCTAAATTATTATTTAAGTTTTCACGTAATGTTCCGTGATCAAAAAATGCTTAGATACCTGACATGTCGCCTAGGGCGAGAGGTCCTGGTGCATGGGGTCATAGGCCATGGAGGCGTCGTAGGGCGGCTGGGGCTGGTCGTACCCCGGCGCCGGCAGCGAGTAGCCCATGGAGTCCTGCGTGGGCGCCGGCGACATCATGGGCGTGGCCGTGCCCGACGCCGCGCCCATGGAGTACGGGGAAGCCCCCGCCGCTGCGGAACACGGCTCTCTTACCACACGCCGGTTACACACTACTCACACTGCTTTAAGTACGTCGGCATTTCATTTACCTTATTAATACAAACAACGAAGGTTTATAAGGTCGGTATTCATTAATTTGTACTAGTCAAATAGTTATAAAAATCACAGTGCAAAAGTTATAATCTTATTCGATTAAATAACACTTGCAAAAATCGATTATCAAACAATCACTTTAACTGTTAATTCAGAAGATATGTAATATATTATTCCAATAAGAAATATGTGAAAAATTGATTTCTAATACTTAATGGTTACTTTAATGTTGAATTTTAATCGATTAAACAATACGTGAAAAATCGATATTCAGTCATTTTCTTATGCTGTCAATTCTGAATATATTATTCGATTATGCAATACTTGAAAATTTTATTGTAATTGTTAAAACAAGTTGTAGCAATTGTTGATGAATAGAAATACCAGATTCATAAAAGGTTTTTTTCTTGAGAAAAAACCAGGTGTGGGAACATTAATTATAGGTAATTTGTCTAGTGTTTATGTGCGTTAATAATGTATAATATATCCTCTATATATTATATAATCTGTTTACTGTTGTATGCGGCGTGGCCGGCCGGAGAGCGAGCCTCGCGCCTGCCCGCGCCCGCCCATGACAAGTCTGCGTACGAAAACCACGTACAGTGCGCCACTCGGACACGCCCAACACACACACGGCAATAACTACTAGTCGGGGGGAGTGGGGGGGGGGGGGGAANCTACTAGTCGGGGGGGGGGGGGGGGGGGGGGAAACCTTGTGGCCTGTATACTAGATACGTGGAAAAAGTGACTAATGGCCTATCTACACTGCATTAACTACTTGAATAGGAGGGGGTTGACCTACTAAACATTACATTTACAACATATTTCAATAGAGATATCTAGTGATAAGTTTTTTTCATATTTCCTACTAGCACCTGCTTGTGACTTCATCTGTTTGTACTTAACACTACAGTTTTGTTAAAGAGAATCTACTAATGAAGATAACAGCTACTGTAGGACTGATACAATTGAACTATATACCTACAATAAGCTTTTTAAATCTAATCTTTCAAATAAAGCATATTTGAAAGACGTTAATATCTATGTATAATAATTAAGTCATTATGATAATATATTTATATTGAATATATGAAAATATTTTTATTGACACTTGGGATCCAAAAGTGTTTAAGCTTTAAATAATAAACCAATTTTCATGAATTTTCTTTTAAAGTATTTAATAGATTTATGTTGTTTCGCAAATATCTATTCTATCTTTTTTTTTCATTAATAAAAAATCTACAAATTTGAAGTGCATCTACAGAAAAAATACAGCCAAATAACTCAATAATTACATCGAAGTAGAAGATAGAAAACTAAATTAGATATATATTTAATTAGTTGTTATAGAAGAAAAATTATATATATTTACCTGCAGCCTTCTTGGCAGCATACAAGTTGGCTTCCTCTTGAGCCTTGCCGATATTTTTCTTGTAACGAATGCGCTTATTGCCAAACCAATTAGAGACCTGGAAATAAAATCAGTTACTTTATATACTTCAAAATACCATAAATTTTAGTAGAAGACAGTTAAGGTATGCAGTAGTAATCGCGACATGCCACTACAGTTCAAAGGCTATGTAAAAAAACATGGATATTGCGGAAAACTCTACTTGAAGAGCCTGCAATGAGGAAGAAGAAACCAGTAGCCACTGTGCGAATGCCATGGATTAATGAGGACACAAATGTCCGCAATCAGATAACTTTAATGACTTCAACCTAAAGCCTACCCTGAAACTACTAGAATGGGTTTGAGGGTATCTAAAGGAAACTAAATCATGAATGAAGGGAAACTAAATGGTGCGCGTAGGCACATACTGTGCCAACGAGATGGATTAGCCACGACACGAATGAACCTACTGGGAGAGGCCCATCCGCAATCAGACAACTTTAATGACTTTAACCTAAAGCCCACCCTCAAAATACTAGAACGGGTTTGAGGGCATCTAAGGGAAACTAAATGGTGCGCGTAGGCACATACTGTGCGAATGAGATGGATTTGCCACGACACGAATGAGGTTACTGGGAGAGGGCTATCCGCAATCAGATGGCTTTAATGACTTCAGCCTAAAGCCTACCCTCAAACTACTAGAATGGGTTTGAGGGCATCTAAGGGAAACTAAATGGTGCGCGTAGGCACATACTGTACGAATGAGATGGATTAGCCAGGACACGAATGAGCCTACTGGGAGAGGCCCATCCGCAATCGCGTAAATCGAAAGAGGTGTTCGACAGGGATGTGTTTCGTCACCATGGCTGTCCAACTTATTTATGGATAAATGTTTGACAGATTTAAAAGAAAGTATGTATGGGTTAAGAATTAATGAATTACTCATCATATGTTTACTCNCTAACGAGCTTCAGGAGATGCTAAATATTATGAATAAAGCTTTGAAAAGGAAAGGAATGAAAGTGAATGTAAACAAAACGAAAGGTATATTTTTTGAAAGAGATGAATTTATGATGAATGGCAATATTTTGATAGATGAGGAACATGTGGAAGATGTGAAAGAATTTGTGTACTTAGGATCTAAATTTACAAAAGATGGAACATGTGAAAGTGACATTGAAAGGAGAGTGAATGCAGGAAATATGGTAAATGGTGCCCCGCATGGTTTTATGAATAGTCAGACAGTGTCTCAAAGAGCCAGACTGGCTCTGCATAAAGGAGTGTTAGCAGAATCACAAAAGTAAAATAAATGCGGTTGAGATGAGAGCGTTGAGAAGCATGAGTGGATTAAAACTGAGTGACAGAGTAAGAAATAGTGTGATAAGAGTGGTATAAAAGAAGACGTAGTGACTAAAATTGGGAAAGGTATGCTTAGATGGTTTGGGCACGTAGAGAGAATGAATGAAAGGAGACTGACAAAAAGGATTTATGAGACAAAAGCGAAAGTTGGAAGGGGAACACCAAGGCGAACATTCCTGGATCAAGAACATTTTAATGAAGGACCAAGTCAAGAGTACTCTAAACCGACGAACTTGTATGAAAGGTTTAATGAGAATGGAAGAAGCGAAGGAGATATGCAAGGATCGTGGCAAGTGGAAGGTCGTGGTCTCTGCCTACCCCTACGGCAATGAGGCGTGATGCTATGTATGTATGTATGTATGTACGTAAAACGGTTTCTTTACAATGCCTTTATAAATACAAAAAAATTGAAGAAATTATAATTCATCAATTTCGCTTCGAGCCGGCTACAAAAAGAAAAAGGTAACCTCTTATCTCTCTCTAACTTTTTATACATATATGAGACATTTCTCGAGAATGTTTTTGGTGGATGACAATTTTAGTCAAAAATTGACAAGTCATTCAAGGGTAGCTGTAAGAAGTTACAAAGATGTCTCTTAATAGATTTAAATATTTTATTTAAAGAAAACGAATTGAGAAATCATTCTATAATTAAAAGGAATAGTTAGAAGACAACAAAGCATGGGAGTGAATGAATTGCTCTAATCGAAATAGATTACATTAAAAATATACATTGTAATGATGATGACAAAAAGAACGTACTCCCGCCTAAGATAGTTGTGGGCACTTCTTGAACCCTCGTAACTGTAGTTTGTAAGCTGTTCTTTTCTGTCATTCAGAAGCCAGTTTAAAGAATATACGAAAATGACGTTATTTGACAATTCAAAAGTGCTGTAAAAGCCTACTTGAATAATATTTTGATGTTGAGTTTGAATAGCCTGTTGTTTTTTTAAGAGTTAAAAGTGTCTGAAAATGCATTAGAGCTTTAATGAATATGCACTATAATGCTAAAATGCATCCTTTCGAAAGCTTTCATTTGCTCTCTGGGATAGGGTGAGACCTGGGAATGTGATATTTGGGAAATGGTTATACCTGAGAAACGGTGATGCCGCACTTGCGAGCCAGCTCCTCCTTGGCCTCCTCGCTGGGATAGGGGTTGGATAGGTGCGAGTAAAAGTATTCGTTCAGAATCTCCGACGCCTGCTTGCTGAAGTTGCGACGCTTTCGACGGGCGTCCAGGAAACTGCAAGCGTTTGTTCAACATAACAATTGTTCGTCAATTTAGAAGAATATATCAAATTATAGCCACGAAGTTACCGAGGCTAACATCATAAAGGATTAATTAACAAGTAAACCGAGTACACATTTGTTAGAGATTTTTATTAAACTTTTTGAATAGCTATTCAACTACTATATTTTTCTTCTACTTCTTTGGGCGCATGAGGGTAAAATTTTTACGGATGAAACGCGTGACCAGCGTCACGAAGATGTGCAGCGTTTTTAATTCGTTTGAAGGTTCGTCGTCGTCGTCGCTTCCACCGATTAACGTCCACTGCTGGACATAGGTCTCACGTAATGACCTCCACGAGGTCCGGTCTTGCGCCGCCTGGCTTCAGCGGCTTTGAAGGTTAAGTCGCTTTAATATTTACAACTAACATATGGCATTTTAATTTGCCACTCGTCATTTAATCATTTAATATACTATTTTCATAAAATATTATAAAAATATTTCATAAAATATCTCTTATAGTAAGTTAGTAGCAGCCCATTAACATCCCACTGTTGGGCACGGGCCTCCTCACTCATATGAGGGAGGGTTTTTAGAGCATAGACCTACCACGCTGCTCCACTGCGGATTGGCAGGCATAGTACACAAGTGCACTCTCTATTCCTCTCATAGTCAAACGTGATAGGAATCTGACACTCTTGGAGAGAGATCAGGCGCAGGACCGACGGCTTAACGTGCTCTCCGATGCACGGGGGTGGATCACACCGCCAACTTCCTAACTTCAGGCAAATATTGAGAAAATCTTAACAGAACCCAGGACCTCATGTCTGTAGTCGAACATGCTAACTATTAGGCACCAATGAGGCAGTTATCCTCATCCTAGCCATGCTTGTCATTATGTGAAGCCTAGTCTCAAATTAAAAGTTGTTTATAAAATTTGAGATGGGTCCAGTTTTTAAATAAAATATTATTCATTCATGGAGCGACACTCTTTCTTTCTTTCACTTACCGTGAACGTAAAATCATAACGGCCTCGCACGTGGACTGCTTCAGTTGCATCTGGATAGAACTGAACTTCTTGTGGATGATTTGAACCATGCGTTCGATTTCCTGATGTAGATATTACGAATAATAAGAAATATGTTACACCAAACCAAATGGTTTTAAAATTATATAAATCTGTTGCGGCTATAAAATATTTTCTTTTAAAGAATTTTTACGGATGAAACGCGTGATTAGCGTCACGAAGATGTGCAGCGTTTTTTATGCTAATTAGTTGGAATATCGTTTTAATATTTACAAATAACATGTGGTATTTTAATTTGTCACTCGTCATTTCAAATTTTAATATACTATTTTTCATAAAATACAAAAAAAATTCATAAATTCTCTTTTCTAAATTTTAATTTTAATAATTTCTAATTTCATTCATTCATTTGAGATTTCAATTAATTATTTGCTTTAATTTTGAACACTATTAATATTTTAATGATAAATTCATTAAACATATCGTCCCTTTTCTCTCCCCCTAAGTCTTGAAAATAGAAAGTTTTATATTTGTATAAATATAAACAAGTTTATCAAAAAATTTTCACTTCTGACATATGTACTTTGTACGCACACTTTTTTTTATTTTGTTGATTTTTTGTTGAAAAGTCCAATAACTCTAATCCGGAATATGAAAGATCTGTCTCTTAATTAAATGTATTATAGAAAAACCATGCAATTACGGCTAAAAGGCATAATAATAAAAGTTGACATAATCAGACCTATCTATTTAATAAAAATATGAAAGTAACACAATTTTCTTTTGTTATTCTTTTGGCTCTAGACTATGTCCTATACAGTGTTTCCCAACCTTTTTTTAGACCACACCCCACCTTAGCATTTCTAAAATTATGCCCCCATACATAATAGTTCAACTTTAAAAATAACATGATCTTTTAAGACATATATGTATAATGAATAACTGAAATTCTAAATCAAAATAATTTTAATATTGATTTTTGTATAATAATATTAGACTATGACCTATACAGTGTTTCCCAACCTTTTTTAAACCACACTCCCACTTTACATATCTAAAATTATGCCCCCATACATAATAGTTCAGCTTTAAAAATAACATGATCTTTTAAGACATATATGTATAATGAATAACTGAAATTCAAAATCAAAATAATTTTTATATTGATTTTTGTATAATAATATTAGACTATGACCTATGCAGTGTTTCCCAACCTTTTTTAAACCACACTCCAACTTTACATATCTAAAATGTATAGGGGCATCCCTATACATAATAGTTCAGCTTTAAAAAAACATACTCTTTTAAGAAATAAAAATCAAAATATATAATGAATAACTGAAATAATTTTAATATGGATTTTTCAATAATAATTTTAGACTATAAGATATACAGTGTTTCCCAACCTTTTTTAGCCCACATCCCACCTGAACATTTCTAAAATCATGCCCCTATACATAATAGTTCACCTTTTAAAAAAAACATGTTCTTTTAAGAAATATATAATGAACAACTGAAAATCAAATTCAAAATAATTTTAATATTGATTTTTCTATAATGATTTAGTGCGATATTTTGATTTGGCCCCACTTAACTACCTCCTGCGGGGCTAGGGCTCCAGATTGGAAAATACTGCCCTATTACCCTTTGACATTAACAGGCACCCTGATATCAAACATGGAATCCTAGATAAACTTCTGTTTCAGGAAACATTTCTTTAAAACAATTTGAAAGCTCTTATGGTACTGCCACACAGCTGTTTAATATTTGAAACATTTTCAAATGTTAGATATTGTTACATGTTTTGTGTGGTTACATGTAACACAGATAGAAATGTTTATAAACACATGAAAACATGGCATCGGCTGTCAACTGCATAATGACTACTTACAAATGATTTTATTTGTTACAAATTGGTAACTAACAAACTTATTTAGACTGGTTTACTAATATCACCTAATATGAATACTATTTTTAACATTTGATCAAATGTTTGTTAGAAAATGTTTATAAACATTTTTAAACAGCAATATGAAAATTTTAACCGCAGAGTTAAGCCTGTTCAATAGCCTTATATATTTATCTATCATTTTATGTGCATAGATGAAAGACTAATTTAAAAATTACTAGATATCTAAAGGTTATTAACACCATGATGATATTCTGAATTTATTCTTCATGGGAAGGTATCCATAGTACTATAGAACATGCTCCAATATGTTATTGATATTTTGTAGTGCTTAATGTTACTAGTCCGAAGGGAAATGAGGACCGTTTATATCTAAATGTATACACTCCCAGTATCACGCCGGCAAATCTGTTACCCGTTATGGTGTGAATACATGGTGGAGCATACTATTATGATGGCTAAAGTTGTTATTAGTCAGCAACTATAATAAACTGTATGCTCACCTTAGGAGTGATAGGCCTGGTTCGGCTCTGTTCCCTTAGCAAGTTCATGACGTGCGTAGTGAACTCGTTGCAAGCGTTCTCGTACTTGTCCAGCTCCTGGTGGTAGATCTGACGGATCTGGGCCAGCTTCGCGCGGTAGTCGGAATGCTCGATCGCGTTATCTGCTTGAGCCACAGTGCCTTAAGTAGCAGCAACGGGACAGAAAGATAACATGCAACTCTGACCCAATGCATTCGGTTAGTAGCTGCTTGCAGTACACCATTAAAAAAATGGGCACGTCTAATTTTCCTCCATACAAAAATTATTGATAATTTAACCCTTTGCTATGAGCTGAAGTGGACAGTTGGACTAGGGGTAATGGCCATGCTTTGCCAGCCAGCAAAGGTAAGGGTACAACCATAGGAAATTTTTTCCATAACCTGCAGTTACACACCAGTGTGTTAGAAATCACTACTATTATATTAGTTAGATTACTATGATAATGCTACTACCAGTTTAATGCTGTTCCGGAAATTGTCATTAGTTTAATTATAACCATCATTTGAAGCTGTTTTAACGATGGGGAGTTTTACAAATAGGCATAACTGATGGTAGCACATGCAAGTGAAGCATTTTCTTTGTGGCACAACAGAGTAAAGCATAGGATATAATTTTGAAGAACCGGAAAATGGTAATACTTTTATTACCGAGCACTTCAATAAATGTATAAAAGGTCATGTGGGTGTAGATTGCAGTGCCTCCAAAGTGTGTGGGTGGAATTTATTTGTACGACGCAATATTCGGTTCTAGTTGTAGAACCGAGAAAGTGGTACCAATTTGGAAAACTCCTTAAAAAAGATAAGAGCAAAGGTCATACAGTGCTCTAAAGCATAAGTTTGCAACCTTTTCCTATAGAATGACCACAAATGTTGTATTTCTTGTTATTTTTAAGAACAAATATATTTACAGAATGTAGCTTGTTCAGAACGCAAAGGGTTAACATTTGAAATTCTTATTAAAGTACTGCAAACAACTTTTTCCATGCTTAAATATAATTGGGTTAATGATTTTTGAAGCTACCATATCCATACTATAACACATTCAATGCCCACTATTAAGATGTATAGTATGTAAACAAATTACACTGCATTATGATTTTCTTGCATTAAATAAAGTATGATATTTTTAAAAGTTTATCAGTATTTTTTTTTATTGCTGACAGATTAGCGCCTGACTGTAATCTCACCTGATGGTAAGTGATGATACAGTCTAAGATGGAAAGCGCGCTAATCTGTTAAGAGGCGATATACCCCTCGGTTTCTACACAGCATCGTACCGGAACAGAAATCTCTTTTTTTGGCGATACGTTTTGCTGGTAGGGTGGTAACTAGCCACGGCCGAAGCCTTCCACTAGTCCAGATTCAGACAAATTAGAAATTACAATGTCCTAAATTCGTCCTACCGATGATCGAACCCGGGACCTCCGCTAGCAAAGCGAATACTCGCACCACTGCGCCAGCGAGGCCGTCAAAAGTATTTTAATGATATAGCATATAAAAAACTACATTTTAATAGTACTTTAAACTGAGGAGGGGAAAGTCAGTCAGTATGAAAATGAAATTGAAATAAAATAAAATGAAATGAAAATGACATGAAATATTTATTATACCTGACATCAAATCACAACTGAATATCAAAGCTTTTAAACCAGCCTATTCAACAAATTATCAATTTACCTATATATAAAGACATTCAATGTATTAGAGTAACCTTTGTACACACACACCCAAGCATAGATAAATAAAATTTTATGAATAAATAAACATTATAAAAATCAATGCTTTAATTATTCATACCTGTAATGACAAAAAACCATTAAACCCACAAAACTTATTCAAACCAAACAACTTAAATTATAACACAAATATAACCCAACAAACCACATATAATAATATAAAAATAATAAGCAGCCACACTAAAAATACATCAACTAATTGAAATAATTAATGTGTTTTATAAAACATATTTAAATTTTTCTGTTATCATTTGACTGACCTTTTTCGTGGTTAATGTATATGTGATATGTGTTAGATGCTCTCTATCCTAAAGGACTTATATCACAATGATTATATCAATCCTAAAACATTTGGATATATCACTGAAAATTAAAGAACCTTGGAACTACTGGTAATGAAATAAAAGATGATTAAAGCTGTCACTGCTGCTTGATTTACAAAATTGGGAGATTTCATTATAATACTCTCAGTACTCTATAATATAGTGCACACAAATCCATTCATGAGAACCACCACTTTTTCATGAATGTGCGACTCAAACCAAAAACTTACATAATAATATTAAAATTTTAATCACCCCATTCCCCAGCAGCAGCTGATGCAGATGCTGCTGCTCCTGCACCACCACCCTTTTCAGGGCCAGCTACACCTTCAGCAATCAACATATTGTCCAATCTCATCAACTGGGGATCTGGTGGCTCCTCCTCTTGGGTGTTTCGTAGTGATAGAACTAAACAAGGAATGTAAAGAAATGTAAGTAAATTGCTTCACTGATCTATTGCTCAGCATATCCAGTTACAGACATGGGGTCCTCAATTTGAGTCCCAGGTCATATTGATATTGAGTTTTCTATTTAGATGTTCTCAGTATTTAGGTGAAGTTGGGAAGTTGGCAATGTGCATCACTCCTATGCCTCTAAGAGCATGTTAAGCCATCTGTCCTACGCCTGATCTCTCCAGTCGTGTTGGATTCCCTTCACATTAGATTAAGAGCAAAAAAATTGTGAGGGTACTTGTGTATTATGCCAGCCAACCCATAATGGAGCAGCTTGGTGGGTCTCTGCTCTAAATACCCTATCTCCTTTGAGCAATCTGTCCCCAGCAGTGTAACATTGATGCTTCTACTTATCTTACCTTTACCGACATATAAGCATTAAAAAAAAACATCCACCAGACAGCTCCACTGTGGGCATCAGACTACCTTTAATAATACAAACCCCCTGACACACTCTTCTCTGTGAAGCACAATTATGAATTTGAAAAAATGATTGGACACAACTTTTGCAACTAAAATTTTGTGGTGTCAGGCTATGATACAAATACGCAACTTTTATAAAAAACCACTGCTATTTTATTAAAGATTAAAAACTCAACAATTTAAAGTAGGGAATTACTAGTAGGTATTGAAAACCATGTGAGTTACTCAATAATATTTTGCTAATAGTTATACGTTTTATACCTGTTTTTTCTTTAATTTCACATAACACTGAGAAGAGAGCAGGTTTCATTCTATGACAGTTTAGAGTGTGTTTCCTCGCTTGAGCTTCGTCGAGACTCTGGTCGGTTATATTCATGATTTGCTGCAAAATTTCACCGATATCCTGCTTACGGGCTTCGCCATCGCCAGTAGCAGGGGCTCCTTCGCCACCAGGAAGACCGTAGCCTTGAGGTCCCATGAGACCACCGCTATGCGCCATCATTCTATTCGGATCGTCCATTTTCACATAAATTCACAAAAAACTTACACTAAATACGTATACTTGTTTGTACGTGCGTTAAACGGTGTTTATATATAATAAAATAATTCTTAAACTAATTAGTGGCTCCGCTTGAGAAGCCTTCACTTCTCCCTCCGTTCTTCAGCCAGCAATAAAATGGCCGACTTCTTTGTGCTGTCAAGTCTAAAATATTTGCAAAAGAAAACAAATAATTAAACTATTCCCCTCACGCTTCATCTCATAATCACATAAGCTTTGATTTAAGATATGAAAGGGATGGAGCTACTGTATATAATAAAATGTTGCCCGGCTATTTATTTATAAATTCTTTTATAATGTTACCATAAAAAATATATGTTATAAATTGTAATGCCATGTGAAAATAACATTAATAATTAATTTTATTGAAGTTATACTTCTTTTGGCGCGTTAGGGAAAAATGATGAGAGTAAAATTTTTACGTTCCACCATTACAATAAACCGATACCCTGAAGTTAGCTACAGTTAACATTTTAGTTTTTTTGAAAAGACTTCTGTTTTGTTACGCCAATATAACTTCTAACGCATGTACATAAGTACACACACGCTTTTTTATTAAGGTTTTACCGATACTCCGTTAATGAATGTGAAGAAATCTTTAATTGTTAAAATAGAGAGGGGAAAAGTTAATTACAAAAACTTACATTAGTATCAGGAGTATCAGGTTGCGAGCATA
The DNA here is from genome assembly GCA_015832385.1 of Elymnias hypermnestra. NCBI lineage: Eukaryota > Metazoa > Arthropoda > Insecta > Lepidoptera > Nymphalidae > Elymnias > Elymnias hypermnestra. Next base: position 4,746,671 of record JACTOM010000912.1, on the reverse strand, counting down.
GTATATAAACATAGATTGTTGTTGTGAGCCAACTAATACAAATTGTGGGCTGGCACCATAAGACTTAAATACAAAACATTTGTAATTGCACGTTGTTAAAAAATTAATCTCTGTCCCTTTCGAAAAAGGAAAATGTCCCGAGAAAACCTTTATATTCCTGTTGCAATTGTGGTATATGTTTAGACCGCCAACCAGTAGTGAATTAATGTGGTGAGTCGAAGCTCTAAATATCTTATGAATATTAAAATATTGTATCATACATTATTTATTGTATAATATAGAGATATATTAAATCTATGATAATTGTATTTAAACTTTATATTTACATATTATGTGAATAAGGAATGTTACTTTAAATTTTAAATAAATGATTCTGTATTGTGACTTTGACATTTGATGACAACATAGTCTTTAGTCTATTTATTAGGCTAAGAAAGATCACGATTTTGCCAAGTGTCTAACTGTCGACTTCCAATGAATTTCGTCAGCCACGCGAACAATATTTTTTGCCGGGTGGCAGCTAAATAACACCATACGACTCCGCACTTATAAATGAAACAGATTCTAGCATTAGTTTATAATTGTAGTGCTCTTAGTAAACATATTCCGGTTATATTCACACAGTTTAAGCTTTCACATAATCTTCCACATTGGGGAAGTAACAAAGCTCATCGGAAAATTAAAATTCCTAATCCATATCGTGATATAATCATGGCTGATCCTAAGATCGAAGAAATCCTAGCTCCCTTGCGAGCTAACGTAAAAGAGCAAGGCGATTTAGTGAGGAAATTAAAAGAAGAAAAGGCTCCGGAAATTGATATCAAAAAAGCTGTTGCAGAATTAAAAACTAGAAAGAAAATACTAGAAGATAAAGAGTTAAGCTTAGCGCCGTCTGAAGATTTGTTTGATCGTTCTAAAATGGAAGACCTTATTAAACGAAGGTTCTTCTATGATCAATCATTTGCTATATATGGAGGCATAACTGGTCAGTTCGATTTTGGCCCAATGGGATGTGCCCTTAAGAGTAACATGATTCAATTGTGGAGAAAATATTTCATTTTGCAGGAACAGATGTTGGAAGTTGATTGTTCTATACTGACACCAGAGCCTGTGTTGAAAGCTTCAGGGCATGTAGAAAGGTTTGCTGACCTCATGACGAAAGATATTAAAACAGGAGAATGTTTCAGATTAGATCATCTCATCAAAGCTCACTTAGAAAAAATTAAAAGTGAAAAACAAACTACAGTTGAACTAAAATCAGAAATAGAAGATATTCTTGTCAAGCTTGATGGTATGAATGCTGATGAAATGTCTGCTTTGATGCAGAGATTTAATATGAAATCACCAGTCAGTGGAAATGAATTGACACCACCCATTGAATTCAACCTGATGTTTAACACTCAAATTGGACCATCTGGCTTAATAAAAGGTTTCTTAAGACCTGAAACTGCACAGGGTATATTTGTAAACTTCAAACGTCTCTTAGAATTTAACCAAGGACGGCTGCCATTTGCTGCTGCACAGATAGGCAATTCATTTAGAAATGAAATATCACCTAGGTCAGGACTCCTAAGAGTCAGAGAGTTTACAATGTGTGAGATAGAGCATTTCTGTGATTCAAAAGATCATCCCAAATTTGAGACTGTCAAATACACTCAAATGTTATTTTATTCAGCAGATAGTCAAGAACAGGGCAAACCAGCTGAAATTTTAACAATTGGTGAAGCAGTATCAAAGGGCATTGTTAACAATGAGACTTTGGGTTACTTTATGGCAAGAATTCATTTATATATGATTGCTGTTGGAATTGACCCTAAGAAGCTTAGGTTCAGACAACATATGGGTAATGAAATGGCTCATTATGCATGTGACTGTTGGGATGCAGAGTGCTTAACCAGTTATGGTTGGGTAGAGTGTGTGGGTTGTGCTGATAGATCTGCTTATGATCTCACCCAACATACTAAGGCCACTGGCATAAGACTAGCTGCAGAAAAAAAGCTTCCAGCACCAAAGCAAATAGAAGTTGTTGAAGCAGTCCCTAATAAAGCTGCAATCGGAAAAGAATTCAAAAAAGATGCAAAAATGATTAATGATAGCCTAGCAGCCATGGATTCAGTTACATTAGAGGAACTACAAGAAAAACTGGAAAGTGATGGAGAGTATATACTTACCACACCAAATGGTGAATTCAAACTTACTGCCAATCTAGTTAGTGTTAAAAAAACTCAGAAGACTGTTCATGTGGAAGAAATTATACCTAGTGTTATAGAGCCTTCATTTGGTGTTGGTAGGATACTCTATTCTATACTTGAACATAATTTCAAGATGAGGGAAGGAGATGAACAAAGAACCTACTTCTCTTTACCAGCTACAGTAGCACCAATGAAGTGTGCTGTCTTACCTCTTAGTGGCAATGTCGAGTTCCATCCATTTGTCAAGAAACTTTCGCAGACTTTGACAGACGTCAATGTGTCACATAAAGTGGATGATTCCTCTGGCTCTATTGGTAGAAGATATGCTCGCACTGATGAACTTGGTGTACCATATGCTGTCACAGTTGACTTTGACACTATTAAGGAACCCCATACAGTTACCTTACGAGAAAGAGACAGTATGGGCCAAATTAGGTTACCTCTGGATGAAGTGCCAGCAGTGGTTAGAGATTTAGCTAATAGCAAAACTTCATGGGCTGATGCTGAAGCGAAATATCCGAAATTTGAACAACAAGAAAATGCAAAAGGTGCTGCTGCCTAATACATTATGAAACTCAAAGCTGGCTTTGTTAATTTTTTATCACTTGCTAAATTATACCATATTTATTCTCTTTAGCATAAGCTTCACATTTGTAAATCATAATAATAAACCTGAATTAATATTAGCCTTTTAACTCAATTTTTTCTTAACCCCTTTATTTATTACTTATTATATAAAGTATGTTTGTTAAATTCATAGGGCAATATAAAACTAAGGTTCACATGATTTTTTTAACAACAATCCTTATTCAAGCTTTCTTTCTTTAATTTATAATGTATTATAAATATAAATGATACTGATACTACAGTAATATAGGGTGCTAGATTTATAATATGACAAGGTCTGATATCGCTTACTAAACACCCTTGTTAACAGTTCTCAAATTAAAATATCATTATTCAAGTAGGCCTATTACAGAATGTTTGAATCGTCAAATGTATTTTTTTTTTGTAAAAAGTGCAAGTTTTTCTATTATCTCTATAGAGACCGATTTTTATGGCGGTCTCATAAATTGCGACATCAGATGAGCAGTGGTGTTTTAATAAAAGGTAAGTAGCAGCCCATTAACGTCCCACCGCTGGGTACAGACCTCCTCACTCATAATAGAGAGAGGGTTTGTAGAGCATAGACCCACCACGCTGCTCCACTGCGGATTGGCAGGCATAGTACACAAACGCACTCTATATTCCTTCACTCTCATAGTCCGATGTGACGGGAATCCGACACCACCGGACAGAGATCAGGCGCAGGACCGACGGCTTGACGTGTTCTCCGAGGCACGGGCGTGGATCACACCGCCAGCTTCCCAACTTCGGGCAAATTTTGAGAAAATCGTGATAGAAAACTCAATATTGATTTTTGAATTGGTCCGAACCGGGACTCGAACCCAGGACCTAATGTCTGTAGTCGAACATGCTAACCACTAGAGCAATGAGGCAGTCATAGATAAAAAGGTACAAGTTTTAATAAAAAAGGTACTAAATAAAACAAGTGAGAACCATTATAGCTAACTTTAATTGTTAGAATTGAATTAGTAAACAAACATTGAGGTCACATTTTCTCTGATACTATCTATAGCGTCGTTCTTTAGACCGAGAGCGATTGCGGTGGCGGTCTCGAGAGCGATCAAAATTGCGGTCTCTCGTTCGCGACTGTTCACGATGTCGATCACGATTGTAGTCGCGGTCTCTATCTCTCCTTTCTCGCTCTCTATCACGCTCGCGGTCTCTGTCTCGCTCTCTATCTCTGTCATCACGTCGAGCAGGTCTGTCTTTTTGATATCTAATAATAAGTAAACATTTTATTTTATTTGGAAAACAAACAGTTATTTTATATATAATTATGAACTAAATAGACAAAAAACAAACCAAAAGAAAACTGCATGAGTTCAAAGTACACAAGTCAGAAGTGTTACTTCTTTAGCAAACCACTGAAGCTTTAGGTCTAGTTATACAAATCTAAAACTTTAGATTTCAGACACTTAGAGGGAGGGAAAAGGAAGATATGTTAGGAAAATTAATACAATTTTTTAATATTGATTTTTTATCAATATTAGAAGTTATTAATTAAATTTTGTTTTTCAATATAAAAAATTATAAATTATTTTATCATTTATGAAAAATAGTATATTAAATTATTAAACGACGAATGGCACATTAAAATGACACATGTTATTTGTAAATATTAAAACTACCAAACGAATTAGCATAAATAACACTTTGTTAACTGTTTCCCCCAATTTTTTATATGGGAGAATCAGATGAACGACATCTGTGAACAAAATGTAATTGAAAATAATTTAATTACCTATCACCATTGCCGTAGTCACGTCTGTCACGATCGTCGTGTTCACGTCTGTCTGTGGTGTCCATCTTGTTTGGGTTGTAGTTGCTGTTTCCTCCACGGTAGTTCGAGTTAACTGGCTTTGCCGCGTTGCTTTGCCTGTTGTGTTCTCCTAGCCTGAACAAAAATATATTACAAATTAAGTCACACGAGATATTAAGAGTCCTTTAAACATTTTAAAAACTCCCTCGAAATCCCCCATGTCCTCGCGCTCGTTTCGCCGTGGGGACTGAAAATTATATAAAAAAAAACCATTATTAAGTTCATAGAATTAAATAATAAAACAAAGTCTTTATTCTGACGATTCAATAGTTGTGTTAAAACCTATAGACTAAGATCCCGTTGCATAATTGCTACATTCAAAGTAATAGACATAAAATGCTGAATGCAAATGAGAATTTGGGTCATATAGAGAAAAATCTTGCACCCGGAGAGTTGGTTGAGGGCAGCCCGTCAGATAAGTATAACTCCAGCGCGTCAGATAAAACGTCAGAGACTTAAATAGGACACATTTTTGAGTGTACATACTTAACATTCACACACAACTTTATTTTTATTTAATTACCATTTTCAGGCCACTCCCCATTAGTTAATCATCAGATTAATATGTATCGGTGATCAGAAACACCAAATGTGAATACCCTATGAATTTCTAACGCGACCTATTATTTCTCTCTCGCTCTCCCCCCTATTAAACTTTTTTCGTTATAGAATCGAATCTTCACAATTCTATAAGCTCCCAGAACGCTCAAGTAACAGTAAATTTAGCATCCCGGGTTTCCCTACTACAGGTTTGCCTGTTATTAAAATATAGCCGGGACTATATTTAAATGAAATATGAACGTGACAATATTGCAGCTGGTTCTTAGACTATATGGTTTCACACCACTATTGATTCTTTAGTAGTGCTTTCAATATAAGACTGATGAAAATATTAATTGATTATCCAACAGCATTTTAGCAAATGATTACATAAGATACTTGATATAATTCCAATAACAGATTACACAAATTGCTGTTTAATATTTCAAATTACAGAACACAGTGGGAGTGAGTATATTTTAGAATTAGTTTGTATTTGTTAGTGAATTTAAAGAATAACTTAATATCTTGGAGATACTGTGGTTACTCTACATCTTATTCATTGAAGACCCTACAGCTAACTCAGAAGGGTATCCTTTTCTTATGATATTATTTCAATTTAGTTTCTTGTAGTTAAAGTTCACTTGCAATTATCTTTCTTTTCTGAATGTTAAGATTTATTCTAGCTAATTGTAAACTATTTTCATGTTATAAAAGGTGGAATATGTGGGAATCATTATAAATATTTATAAAGAAAATATGTATCCATTTTCCAAGTAAATAAACATGATTACTATTTAATAAAGCATTTAAATTTAATAAAAGCCTGTTTATTTCAAAATTGATCGTGATATAAATTATTATAAGTACAATAAGTTCATAGAGACAAGCGTGAAATCAAATATGGCATAACATACAATATTTAATAATGACATATACAATATACAACATGTGCAAATAAATTCTTTAAAAAGATGTGCTTTTATGGATATGTAAAACAAATAGATTTGTATAGGTTTCCCATTTTATAACATGATATTATTTAAGTAATCACTACTTAAATAATGCATCAAATATCAAAACATGCCAAGCTGGTACATTAATTGTTTAATGTATCATAATTGATGCATTAGAGAGGTAATTTGATAAACAAATTTATGCATAAATCAAATAGATAAATTCTAATCACCCTCTATATATATATATATATATATATAAGTATGNTTGCTAGTACATATAATATATATATATATATATATATTTAGAGAGAGGGTATAGAGTGAGAGGGAAAGTGAAGGTATAGAGAGAGAGGGAGAAAGACTATGTAAACTATCTTTTTCAAATTATTAATAAAGTAATATTTTACTCATCCACTCAAACTCAAATACATTTTTTTAAACTTGTAATGTATGACATTCATTGATTATAGTTTTTTAAAAATATTAATTTATTTTTAAATTATGAAATTTTTTACATTACCATCTATTAAAAGTTTACATACAAAGTTTAAAGATTTCTTTACCTGTAATATTAGATGTATGCACCATCAAGAGTAAGAATTACCTATTTTTATATTTTTGGTCTAATAGATAAGTCATGAAAATGTTTACGACCCCCCATATAAAATATTAAAAATGAAATCCTAATTTAGTAAATCAGTATTTAAAATATGAATTATTTATTACTGTAGCTTCTTTTGTACTAATGAGTATTATTACTAATGAGTACTATTAATAAAAAATATGATTTAAAAAGGTTGTGGAGTCTAAATGTTTATAAAAAGCCAGATTAAAACTTCAATGGATATATCAAATTGATTGTATAAAAAAAGCATTTACATTACACAATTGGTATGCATTTTAAAAGAATATACATACTTTTGTTCAATTTGCTTCTGAATGGGCACAGGAATCCTGGGGAAGAGGGTGCTGAACCAGTCCAACTTGATGAGCATTTGTCTAACGAGCGCACCAATAGTTGTAGAGCCCCCACCTCCAGCTCGAGGATCCACCTCCTCTTCATCATCCAAGTAATCAGCATACCAGTCAAATAAATCTGCAGGCGGTTGTGTGTACCTGATATACATGAAGCCTGAAAAAAAAAGTATAATAATGACCTTAAAATAGAATTTAGTCCATAATAGCTTGCTCAATCAGAGATTAAACATTTGTACAAGAGATTTTGCAATGTCTGTGAAAACACAAGTGCATTCTCTATTCCTTCACCGTCTTTATAGTCAAATGAGAGATCTATCGAATGAAAGAGCTATTCCTTCTCTCTTTTTATAGTTCAATAAAGATAAGAGGTAAATTGCCTCTTTCCTCTTGCAAATATAGCAATAGTAAAAAGAGATTAAGACTTAAGTATATACTAAAAACCTCTTAACAGGAATTATACATTAATTAATCTGACCATCTATTCACTAACATCCAGTTTAAAAATAATATTGATATCTTAACAATCAAAAATCAACATATTCTTTATTCAAGTAGACTCAAAAAGTACTTTTGAATAGTCAGTAGTCTATATAACAAATCTACCACTGGTTTGGAAAATTGAATTCGCTGAGAAGAAACTGGCAAGAAACTCAACGGTTACACTTTTAAAGATAGTTTTGTATGTTACATTGGGTAATACATTACTTCTGTGAGCAACTGGAAGCAAGTCCAAACATTCCTATCAGTAAAATAATCCTGAACATTATAATATGCCTTTTGTAAAATGGTGTTTTTAACATATTTCTTAAAATTATGTGGAGGCAAATCTGAAACTGATTCTGGTATCTTATTAAAAATGTGTATTCTCATCCTGACAAATGATTTCTGAACGTTCTTCACTCTAAAATATGAGATTACAAGTTTGTTTTTATTTCTAGTATTAAAATTGTGTATTTCACCTTTTTATGTGTAAATGAATATTACCATGGATATATAATATATTGTTTATTATGTATTGCGGCCATACTGTGAGAATTGATATTTCTTTGAGAAGCACGAGATCATAATTGATATACAGCCCATATTGTTCTTTTTTGCAAAATAAATATGGTTTCAATTTCCGCCGTCTTACCCAATAACAGTATGCCGTAAGACATAATCCTATTAAAATAAGCAAAATACACCATTTTGGCAGTTTCTATATCAGTGTATTGTCTAAGTTTTTTAATTAACAGCGAATGCAGCGGAACTAAGTTTAATATGTCTATATAAACTAAAGTAAGGTAAGTAGCAGCCGGTAAGTGTCACTGCCGAGCACAGGCTTCATAGGGGAGAGGGGTTTTAGAGCATAGATCCTCCACCTTATAGGTTGTACCCACCATGTGTAGTACACAATTGTAATCTCAATTCCTTCAGTCTCATAGTCCAATGGACCAGCAATCAACAAACTGGAGAGAAATCAGGCACAGGTGTTGGTCAATGCCAACTTTCAAATTATGGAAAATTTTCTTAACAGAAAACACTATCGATTTTACATATTTTCAAATTAAAAAATTCTTTATTCACTTATGCTTTTACAGCACTTTTGAAATGTCAAATACAGTTTTTTTCCTTATACTGTTTTCAATATACTGCTGATTATGACTTAATTTGTATAAGATACACTCACTTTGCTTTATAAATATGCTAGTAATTTTATAAACATACAAGTTTCCGAATATGTATATACGGTAAAGTTTCATTAAATTTATTATATTATATAAATTATAAGAAATAAGACTAAAAAAAGTGTGGCTTGGACAGATAAAAAAGAATTTCCACTTAGATTTGATTTGAAAAATATCTATTTTTTCAGAATAATTTTCGACTACCAAAACTGCTACACAAACTAAATATATGTTAAGGTACACCTACCAAGTGCTCTAATGTATGGAGAATCAGTGTGCTGGAGCAGGCCATTGACTTGCTTGCGAGTTAATCGCAGAGTGTACAGCTTGTAGAGGAGACAAAATGCTGTAGAAACAATACCACCTGCACCCACTCCTCTCACCTAAAACAATATTGAGATAAACATTGTTAAGCTCAAATTGTCAAAAATATTTGGTTACACAGCATACAATTAGACAAATCCTGAAAGTTTTATTACACGATTCTTAACTTACTTTTAAGTATTGAAGTGCTCAATTAATTAAAAAAGATAATAATATTTTGTTCCTTCAACATTATATCACACACTAGAGAACTATATTTTTGTGTATGATAGAATGTCCCCCACTCTCATTTGATACCATTAATTATACACTCTTGTAAAAATCCCCACTACAACAATAAAACCACCAATTACAGTTATTACTAAAACTGTTGTAATTAAATTTGTGAAAATTTTGTGAGTAAAATGATATGTAAATTGAGATATTCCATTATAGTTTGGTCTTAACTATATTAATTAAAAGGTAATTTTTTCTCATGCAATTGTCTTTATGATTAATAATTTGTATTAACTTATATGGTTGGGAGGAGGGGCAAAATCAGTAACCCCAATTAAGTCATGGGGGTAAAGGACCAAAAAAGATGAAAACTGCTGCTCAATACTGTGGTGACAAAAACATATAACAAGTTCTTCTATAAGAAAAGTTTTGAGTTGCTATGTAAGTAATGCATTCTTAATAACATACTCACGCCACCACACATTCCCGTCTGGCCTGCTGTCTTCCGGCTGCCCCGCTCCCATGGTTCCAGGTGCTTCACCTGATAGTAGATTTCATCAACCACCTCATGGTATGTCTTCAACTTGAATAGATGCACTGGAGACAACACCACACTTTAATATGAAACCCAACAGCAAATGTCTACCTAATAGTGTAGTATGATTTTTTTATTGTTGGCAAATTAAAACTTGGGTTTGATGTAACCAGACATCAAAAACACAGTTAACATGGTTGCGTGATAACCTGACAAGAGATTATTCATTTATTATGATTTCTAAGAAGCATTGTACAAGAAATCAATTTTTTTGATCGGTGGAACATCCTTGCTAGTAGGGTGTTAACAAGCCCGCCCGAAGTTTCTTACCAATGCACATGTACATTAAAAATGCAATTTTTTAAATTTCGACCCAGAAACTGTACAACCAAAGCGAGTACTAGTATCATTGCGCCAGCGAGTCAATAAACAATAATTCAAACAAAATAGGCAACTATTTTAAAAAAAATGAATATAGAGGAAGTGAATAAATAAATGATGAAAATGATTTTCCGTAACTCCTGAGCGGTTGTTTTGTTTGCTTACCTACCTTTGAAGTAGCTAGAACCTTGAATGTTTGCTAAGATCAAAGGATTCAGATTCATAGTTTGCTCATTACCCCATATCGGTAATACATTATGCTGCTTGCTTGTTTTCATGGGTCTTTGCTGGTTAAACTCTGAAAACGCAATTTTTTGTAAAACCACAACGTTAAGGAACAACAATATTTTGCAACAATCCATACCTTCTACTTCGGTCATTTTAACATACTATGAATACTTATCGTGAAAAAAAGAAGGGAAAGTTGAAGTTTCAATAATCGTTTGTAGAATTCTATTACAAAATAATAATTTAACCATACACAACTTTATGTAGGTTGAAATGACGTCGTTTGTCCACAGATAACATTGCATTTTATATTGTCTATGGATCGGATAATTTATTATTTAGTCATAGACTTTGTCAACAGTCTATATATTAGAAGTTAATACTTTGTTACAAATAACTGCAATTATGGCAAACATTGATAGTCTACACAAATAAAAATACTGTATAACTTTAAATATAGAGCAACGACAGAGATGAGAGGCGACGTGCCGACTTTTCGCCACAACATGCGTCGGCCTCATACGCCACTATAGATGATTTTCGTGCTTAACTTTTAAAATAACAAAATACCTACGATTGTTAATTTGCTTTAAAAAGTACTAATGAATATTCGACTGCCATACCGGTTTAGTGGTTAGCATGTTCGGCCACAGACATGAGGTCCTGGGTTCGAGTCCCGATTAAAAGAAATTGATATCGAGTTGTCTATTAATATTATCTAAATATTTGCCCGAAGTTGGCGGTGTGATTCACCCCCGTGCCTCGGAGAGCACGTAAAGTCATTCCTGCGCCTGACCTCTCTCCGATCGTGTCGGATTTCCGTCACATCGGATTATGTGAGTAAAGGAATATAGAGTGCACTTGTTTACTATGCCTGCCAACCGCAGTGGAGCAGTGTGGTGGGTCTCTGCTCTAATAAGTGAGGAGACCTGTGCCCAACAGTGATACGTTAATGGGCTCCTACTTACAATATATATTTTCTAATGGTGTAAGGTTTAATTTTACGTGCAATATATGTCATAATTACTTTTTATAGTGAGTCGATCAAGTCATATTTACACGTTCGCATATTGTCTATCATTGTCTAAATGCTGAATTATGCATGTATCGACGTACACTGTTGGATATAGGTCTCACCAAGTATTACATAAAAGTAAGAAGCAGCCCAGTACCGCCCCGCTAACTCCTAACTTATAAATGCGAGGATTTTTAGAGCATAAACCAACTACGCAGGTTGGCAGGCATAGTACACAAATTCACTATCTATTCCTAAATTCACATAGTTCGCAGTGACGTTATTGCTACACGACTGGAGAGAGATCAGACGCAAGACCGACGGTTCGACGTGCTCTCCGAGGCAGGGGGGTGGAATGCTTCGCCAACTTTAAGAAAACCTTAATGAGAATTTAATATTGATTTTTGAATACATTGCAAATATATATTACCTTTTTCTTAGTTTCTTACTGTAGAAATATATATGATGAGCGAAATCCGTAAACACGAAAAGTGATATTATAACACACAGCGATTTCAGTTTCCCTGGTTACTTATTATTTGTATATGTAACGATGCTGGTCCCTCTAAACAAATTTTAAGACATTATACAACTTTCAGCAATAACATTATTATCATGTGTTCTCTTCTACAATATAAGAATAAAATGAATAATAACTCGCCAATAGTTCTTATTAACATATGTATTCTGCATAGAAAGAAGCATTTTACATAAGCTTTTAACAGGTGGAGTTGCTTTATTTTTGAAGAATTATTGATGATGACATTTGAATGAAAAATTGTTAACAATGTTAATTACAGATATTATTGACTATTAAATTTTTATCTAGTACAACGATTATAGACTGTATTTGAACTTAACTAATAGAACAACACTTCTGTGACCTGAAAAGTTTGAAATGAAAAACACTAGCTATGCATATAAAAACTTTATTGTCTGACAACACCTAAAGACCATAGAAATTCAATGTTATATTTTTATAAAAATGTTCCAACTAGATCCTAGCTATAGAGCTAGCCTCAGTTGTACTAACATACAGGCTTATAAATAGTTTAATGTTGGTATTCACTTGTTTTTTTTTTATTATTTTAAGTAGGCTCCAGACTAAATTGTCTATTAATCTTTCACTTTCCTGAATCCAAAACAGTAAAACTATTTCAATATAATATTTACACTTATGCTGCCTATCTCATTGGTCTAGTGGACTGCTTTTTCAGCTACAGACATCAACTTCGAGTCTCTGGTTGGGAAATTTAAAATTAGTGAAAATTAAAAGAGTTATAATGAATAAAAATGTTATTGAGTGGTTTTCATTAATAAAACAGGTTACAAGATGAATACAATCTATTTTTCACTAAGAAATCAGAATTTTTTTTACTAATTTTAATTGCATAAAAAGCCATCACTTCATGCAATCTATTATTTATTTGAATTTTTAATATGAATGAGATCATAAAGTGATATACCACATAAAAGATTTGTATAACAGTTGGTCGAAGTTGGAAGTCATAACTGTCTAGTATTAATTTCTAATAAAATAAAAAACATTATTTAAAAAAAAATTTAATAATTTGTGTTGTTGCAAAAAAATTACTTAAGATTAATAAATAAGATGCTTAGATTAAAACTTATTTTATTTTCACTGGTAGTAGAGCTCCAAATTCATACCATCATGTATTTCATCTGATTAGTGTGCTAAGAAAACTAAAAATATACAAAATAAATGCCACACTTAGGTTATAATTAATATGTCAAAAATACAATAAGAAGAATATAAAAACATTGCAGGGTATCATAATACAATTGTTTCATGAAGTATTCACTGCACTAACAGTGTTCCCAGATTAATGAACATCAGGGAAAAACTTAGAATATTGTGTTTTGGTCTTGTCTGAGCCTGGACAGGATGGAGGCTTTGGCCATCCCCAGTTACCACCCTATCAACACACTTCCATCTTATATTGTAATACCACTTACCATCAAATGAGATAACTAGCAAGTCAAGCACTATCTTGTCACAAAAAAAAAAGAAAAACGAGACAATTTTAGGGTTAAGTATGGAGTTACGAAAGAGGGGGTACGCAAACAAAGTTTTCTTAATAAGGGTTTTTTTTTGCAATATAATTTGGGAACATTGTCCTAATCTTTTGGTTAGTACGTTACAACGTAGTACGAAGAATAAAGAAAGTAGATACTATTATTAAAATCGAAAAATTGTATTAAAAACGACATATACATAAAAAGGATACAATCTGACAGCTTAATGTGATCTTTGAATACTGTGTACCATTTCTTCAATACGATTTTATCATATCTTGTGCCAGTTTGAGCTGCAATTAACTTCTTCAGATCACCTACTGTATCGTCAGGATTGCATTTAACCCTAACTTTTTTACCCAAACGATCATTGCAAGTAACTTCTAACATTTTTTCTAAGTACAAAATAAACTAAGGTAATTATGCGTAAGTATTGCCTTAAGCTTTTCAAATTGATTTAATGACTTTATTATAGTGTTTTAAAACATTTTTAACATTATTTGCCATTAGTCACAAACTTCATGTCTTTCAATAATATACTCTGTGGTTTATTGATTTGGACAGAATAGGCAATATTTGAATATTACGTGTATTATAGATATTGACGCAAAATATAAAAAAAAATGAAAATTGAAATTTCTGTAAAATAACATTGCGTCAAAGATTAATTAATAGCCATTAATGTGCAGTTAACATTATTTGTTATATTAATTAAATTTCAAATAAGATTAGACATTTAGAGTATCACTATAGCTAGGAAAAATAAAACGCTGCTGTCATACTGACAATGTTTGATATATTTCAAACGAAATCAAAACATCCTGTTCAAAACCGTTTAATTTATTTTTTATTCTTTAAATATTGTTGATCTCTAGATTTTTTTTTCTTTAATAAATAAAAATATTCTTTTTAGTTTTTGTCAACTTTTGTCATAAGACTAATAGACATCTAGGAAATATATTGTTGATAGTTTATTAATTAAGGTAGCAGTTTTGAACAGGAAGACGGTCCAACTGTCCACACGTCACTCGACGACCGACGACGAGTTAGCGACGGTGATTTTCTGTTTCGGTGATAGTTCTAGTGACTTTGTTGGTAAAAATGCAAATTCCGAATGAATATGTTTCAACTGCCGAGGATGTTGCAGACCAGGTATTTAAAATACTGTTATCTTGTGGTTGTAAGCCATACTTTCTCACTTAAATCCGTATGTCGACATGTACTTTGGATGGGTTTTGTCACGTCACCGAACTTTTATTCTTTTGATTGTTACTAAAAATATTAATAAATCAATAAATCATCAATACAAAGATTTTTTGCCATAAATCCATGTCCAAAAATTACACAAAATTTTCTCTTACAAGTCAATTTATAAACATATTTTTATTAATTTTAAATAACGTCCTTTAATTAATTAAACTGTTAGAAGTTATAATAAAAAAAAATATATAGTTGTAGTTAACAGAATAACATAGTTGTTGTAGTTTCAAATAATATATTCTCATTAAATATTATCATGATTAATGAAACTGGATGAAGAATTTATAGGCAAAAACATATTTTTCTATTGATAAGTATGTAGTTTCGCCTGGCAATTGTATAAGTGCACTGTAAGGAGTGGATTATTAAAATCATAGTTAGGTCCTTCTAAGACAGATTTCATCTTTATGTATCTGAGAAACGTAAACATAACAACAAACCGGAAACCTAAAAATCATGAAATGGGTTATCTAGGTCTAAACCCTCATAATGGGCAGTACTTTATAATCAGACTAGGTGTTATGTTGTGTACATTTTTAAGTAATTATTTTTTGTATTAATTTAAAGGAATTAATTGACCATTTATGTTGCATAGGTTATCAGAAAACTCAAGCATGTGTTACCTACAGTGGCTAGGCTTTGCCTTATTTCCACATTCCTTGAAGATGGACTTAGGATGTGGTTCCAATGGAATGAACAGCGAGATTACATGGATATGTCTTGGGGATGTGGGAAATTCCTGGCCACAGTGTTTGTGGTGAGTTTAAATAAAAATTATTTGCACCTATTATATATATTAGGACTTAAAGATAGTGGAATGGGAATGATGACATAAAGCAGGTCTGTGGCAAACTATCTGGTGAAACAATGATATGGTCAAAAATACATTTTACTCTCAGATTTCTCCATTTTTCTTTAGTCCTCAGTATTTTAAATATAATTGTTTTTGTTATCCTAAATTTAGATATTTAGTACTATTCTTTCCTCCTTTTTTTCCTTCAATTCAAGTTTATGTTATGGAACTTAAACTTGAATTGATAAAACAAGAATAAGATTATAATTGACTTATATGGAGACAGGGGATTTTCCAATTATTTACATTACATTTTTATTCCCAATTTCCCAATGGCAATTACATATGTCTCAAATAATCAATAACAGAATGAGTCATTTATGTTGAAGTGTAATTATCACAAAACTCATTAGGTATTGTTTACATGAAATCAAATTGTGCTCCAATAAAGTGAGTTCAAATAAAGTCTTTCTGTACATCATAATTTAACCTCTATATTTACATTAGTCAGTTGATTAAACGTTTTTTGGACACCTAATATTGTTCAAGAATAAATTTTAAAGTAATTATTTTAGGTAGCATTAACATGCATAGTCTCTTAGATGAATCAATGTAAATTATAAACGAATTAGGTAAGATGAGATTTCTCCAACAATCTTATATCTTGTAAGGCATGCATCCCCCAATCCCACATGAATATGGGGAAATTTGTAATCTGATTGAATGGTCATTGTAAACCATTCTTGAACACACTTTTGAAGTAATTTTTAAGTCTTTGGTTATATTTATACAAATCTAAAACTTCAGATATCTGAGACTTAGAGGAAAGGAAGATGGAAGTTATGTTAGGAATTTAATGAATTTAATTGTTATTGAAATATTAAAAGTGTAGAAAATGAATACAAATTAAGTTATTGAAATTGCAAATGACGAATTATAAATAAAAATGCCACATGTTTTTTGTCAACATTACAAATTATTAAAAAAAATTTTCAGAGAGAGGAGTTATGTAATATTTTATATTTTATGAAAAGTAGTATATTAAATTGCCACAACTTTTTGTAAACATTAAAACAATCTAATCATCAAATTAATTAGGATAAATAACGCTTTGTGTTTTTGTGATGCTTCACATGAATTGAAAAAACTACTTCGTAATTAATGCAGCCATTTAGAAGGGAGTTTTTATAATTATTCTATATATCATAAAGACATTCTGAAAATTTTTCAGATGATGATGACTAACTAATATAATAGTTTAGGATATCCTTGCAATGACAGAGTTTAATTATGTGCAACAATTTCAAAGTATTCTTTTCAAATTTCAGTGGTATTAGTTACAAAACTGAATGCAATTTATTCAATATTTCTCTTCGCAGTAAATCAGTTTTATAATGCACTTATTCTTTTATAAATGTTATTGCAAGTTTTCATATTACAATGATTACTTAGCTATTTTCAGCTAATGTGTTATACGAGTAGTTTCCCAAGACATTTGAAACATTTTTTTATGCTGACAGGTTAGCATTTGTCTGTTATCTCTTATGGTATGTGAAATGAAACTGTGCTGATCTGGTAAGAGGCAATTCACCTCATAGTTTGTATACAGTATCATATTCAAATGCTAATTTATACATTATTTATCCATCAGTACTTGCTTTGGATGTAAATTTTGATGCTAGGCTGATCTTTTTGGAAATTGTAGAGTCAAATTTGCCTAGATCTAGACTGATAGCTTCGAGACTAGTTACCACACTACCAGCAACCTTACCAGTTACCTTACCAGATTAGCGCACTTCCATCTTAGACTGTATCATCAGTTACCATCAGGTGAAATTACAGTCAAGTGCTAAGCTATCAGCAATAAAAAAACACCACATATTTCTTTATTTGGCGGTATGTCTTTGCTGGTAGGGTGATAACTAGTCGCGGACGAAGCCTCTAGACTCAGACAAATTAGAAAATACAATTTAATAAATACGCTATACCGGGGATCGAACCCGGGACCTCTGCTAGCAAAGCGAGTACTCTCACAACTACGCCAGCGTGGCCGTCTAACAGAGAGGTCTTACAGAGTTTCTACTGTATTAAATTATATCTAATCGACATTTTCTTTAACATATCTCCGTTAATCAGTTTCAATATAACTCGAATTTTTTGACGTCTTACAAGTTCAACTTACGGAGCAATACAGTAGATATTAAATTTATATCTAATCGATTATTCGGGATATCAACCTGAGGCTATCCTATAACTAGCAAAACATAAGCATCTATGGTACTATGCTAATCTACATAAGAGATATCCAAGTATCTATTGACTCATCACTATATCTCTGGAACCATAAGGCGTAGAGACTTGAAATTTGGTAGGAATATTCCTTTTGCCTGGTAGAAGTCAGTTAAGAACGGATTTTACGAAAGTCCACCCACAAGGGGGGTTGTGGGGGTGTTAACTATTGCCTCACGATATCTCTGGTAACATAAGGCGTAGAGACTCAAAACTTGGTAGGAATATTCCTTTTGCCGAGTAGAGGTTAGCTAAGAACGGATTTTACAACATTCCACCCCCAAGAGGTGTTAAATATTGACTCACAATACTCTGGAGCCATAAAGTGTAGACATTTGATATTTGGTAGGAATATTCCTTTGGCCGACTAGAGGTCAGCTAAGATCGAATATTATAAAATTCCACCCCCGAGGGGGGTTGCGGGGGTGTTAAATATTGACTCATAATACTCTGGAGCCATAAGGTGTAGACATTTGATATTTGGTAGGAATATTCCTTTGGCCGAGTAGAGGTCAGCTAAGAACGAATTGCATAAAATTCCACCCCCGAGGGGGGTTGCGGGGGTTTTAAATATTGACTCACGATATCTCTGTAACCATAAAGTGTAGAGACTCGAAATTTGGTAGGAATATTCCTTTTCCCTACTCAGTTCAGTTAAGAACGGATTTTTACGAAATTCCACCCACAAGGGGGGTTGCGAGTGTGTTAACTATTAGTCACGATCTCTCTGGGCGTAGAAACTTGAAATTTTGTAGGAATATTCCTTTTGCCGAGTATTCTATTTATTATTTCTTATTTGTCAAACAATTTGCCTTCATTAATGAAAATGCTACCAAAAAAAACTTTCCACGTAAATGAAGTCGCGGGTTCAGCTATTTATACATATATAAGTGAGCATAAATAACTTTGTTGGTACACTCATACGGCCATTCTTTAAACGTTATATTTCGGTCCTCTTCAATTAAGTCTATAAAGGAAAAAAAGACTTTTACGATGTCGATACATACAACTACACGTTCAATGTGACAGTGATGGCCGGTTACCATTATAACCTAATCGCCTTCAGATTAAAAAAAAAAGGTAAGTAGCAGCCCTTTAAAGTCCCACTGCTGGGCACAGGCCTCCTCACTCAAATGACAGGGTTTTTAGAGCGTAGTCCCACCACACTGCGGATTGGCAGGCATCGTACACTCCGACACTCGCGGAGAGAGATCAGGCGCAGGACCGACGGCCTGAAAGTGCTCTCAGAGGCACGGAGGTGGATCACACCGCCAAATTTTTCCCAACTTCGGGTAACTAAGTACTGTAAAGCGAGCTATGAGTGTTTTAGACAGCCAAATGAAAAAGCTCTTACAGTATTCAGTTGGCTTTTACAATTAACATAACGCCGCCTCTACTCCGTAACTATCCTGACGTAACGAAAGTTTCACTTGTCCTTTCTATTTGGGAAGTAGGCCAACGGCCAACTACTATCTCTATGATAATATGCTACTTACTCATAAACATGCCTACTATTACCATAATTAAAACGTGTATACCTCAGGTATACTTTAAAGCGTGCATTAATCATTTATTTGCATATTCAAACGTACGTTTTTACACAGTATCGTACCGGAAAACAAATCTCTGCTTTACTAACGAGAACCAGCCCAGAGTTAGACAAATTTAGACAAACAATACCTGGGATCGAACCCGGGGCCATTGTTTATAAAGCGACCACTTTTTTTTTATGTCGCTGGGAAATTTAATTTACGCACTAATCCTGACCGATGACCAGTCAGGAGTGTGGGACTCGGTGATAGTAGGTCGCAAAACCCACTAAAATCCACCGGAAACCTCTTCCTTCATTAGTGTGACGCCAGGTGTACAGCTTTCGCATTCTGCTCTAGGCCCGTAGATAAGTTACTTTCGACGATTGCTAATGCCCAAAAAATGGATGGCAATGATGTTTAATTTTTGATTAGTTTCAATAAAAAACTTCATTCCTATACATTTTTCCCGGATGAGTCCTACGGAGGATTCGTGGAGGCGGGAGAAGGTGCGCAAACATGCGCCGCCTTGTATTCCTCGTCTTTGGCGGTGAGGTGGAGGATCCACTGCATTGTCCCCCTCTCTCTCTCTCTCGTGGGCTTCCTTCAGCCTGCAAAGACGCAAAAGCAGGCCACTTCCGCCCTCCATCTCTCACTGGAGAGCATAGCGCCTACAATGCTCCCCAACGAGAGGTCGCAGCCGATCAAAGCCACCAGGAGCTGACGCTGAGGCCCCCAGGCCGCAGAATCTGCCACCGTGTGATGCGCTGACTCGATAGCTGCGCCACACTAATGACAAGCGGTTGACTCCTTCTAGTAAAGCGACCACGTCAAAATATATTCCTATTATTTACGATCCTTCTCTAGAAGTCCCGCGCACGATACCGGACAGGTAAAATTTTTTAAATGCATATTGTAATTTATCTAAGACTTATGGAGGACTTCAGCTAGTAAATCAAAGAGATTCGTTCCCTTACGATACTGTATATAAACTATAAGAGGTAAGACTGCCTCTTACCAGATGGTGAGATAAGAGATTACTGCCATAAATTAGTGCTGTCAGCTATATAAGTGACTAGCGGCCAGTCCCGGCATCGTACGGGTAGACATAAATAGGTACAGATATTTAAGTTATAAGCATGATAATTAAAACGACCATGAATTGACAAATATTATGAAAAAGTGTGATTCCTAATACTAAAACTAAGTAGCTCTGAAAAGAACTTTTTAAGTGAAGCATAAAAATGTGTTAAAAAAACTCGAAATATTCAATGTCGCTTGCGTCCACTGCGTAAGGTAACCTAGTTCATAATGGTGCACCCCCTTCTCCCGCACTGCCCCTCTCTCGTCGAGTTAGTTACTCGATGCGCTGCGTGGCGGCCGCCGCCGGCATGTATTTTTATTTTAATTTCATGATATCTTTTGAATGGAATATCCGATTTCAATAATTCAAAAAGTAATCATCAGGTATTGAGACAGTCTTGAATATTAAATTATTTACTTGGATAAAAATTTATAAATGGTACGGATAACACGGTCTGATTTTGATCGGCATTTCTATCAATTTGTTAAATGTAAAAAAGTAGTTATAGTGACGTAACTACACTAGTTAGACATATGGTTTTTTTGTAGATATTGATATATTCTATAATATTGTGGAACATTTTTTTCTCCTAACATTAATACTCTTCACAGCGTATGCGATGAAAGACGTTTTATGGCAAAATTTTTTACACCTTCGGTTGGTTTGAATTGGTTTTATAATGAAAATATTTCCTAGTTTATCGCGATCAAACACTGTCACAGGGAATTTATATGTCTATATGGTTATTAATTAATTAAAACTAGGCTTCATTAAGATATGACCTAACAAGTCATTTTTATATAACCTGTTACAATAATAAATTCAATAACCTAAATATTAAAATAAGGAAGTATTAAAGTGTTATAATATCCAGTTTTATTGTTAATTCATTCAAATCAGTAAATGTTATACGTATATCATTACTTATTATTCATACATATATAAATATTAATATTGTATTAAGGAGCAAAGATGCGTTATTTTTAATTGGCCTTTTACAAATAAAATATTTGTGGTAGATTAAGTATAATTATAATTTATTTGTTATAATCTAAACACGACGTTTCATTAAGAATTACTTAGTCAGATATTTCTTATTTATTACAATTGGAATTTCGCGTTCCTGTTAAAACTAAGATAGAAATCAGGACAATCTTTTCAGTCTCTAGGATACTGTAATTTTTAAAACAACAAATAATGCACCGTTTCTATAAGATATGCGTGAGAAAAAGTAGCCTGAAATTTCCAGAGGTCCATCGATTTCTTTGGTTTTTATCATAATAGATTTAGAAGTTCATTCGTTAGAACACACAATAAACAAACAAACACCCTTTCACATTTATAATACTAATTAGCATACAGTACAGTGATCGTCTACATAGCGAAATGAGTCTCTTTTAAATATTTCAAGTGAAAAATGAGTAAGTTTAGAGGTGTAAATCCTTCGTGTTATAAAAGAGTCAATGTGGCATACGGAGAAGCTACCTTGGACCGAAGCAACGTTTATCGGTGGTACAAAATGTTCTCAGAAGGCCGAGAAGATGTGAACGACGAAGAGCGTGCCGGACGCCCGAGCACTTCAACAACAGACGAAAAAATTAATGAAGTGGAGAAAATGGTATTGGCCAATCGTCGAATCACCGTTAGAGAAGTTGCTGAGGACCTAAACATATCGATTGGCTCGTGCCATTCGATTTTTATCAATGATTTGGGCATGAGACGGGTCGCCGCGAAATTCGTACCAAAATTGCTCAATTGTGACCAAAAACAGCATCGCATGAACATTGCTAATGAGATGTTAAACTCTGTCCGCGACGACCCAAATTTGCTCCAGAGGGTCATAACTGGTGACGAATCGTGGGTTTATGGTTATGACGTGGAAACCAAAGCTCAATCATCTCAATGGAAGCTGCCGCACGAACCAAGACCGAAAAAAGCGCGCCAAGTTCGATCGAATGTGAAAGTTTTGCTGACAGTTTTCTTTGATTGCAGGGGCGTGGTGCATCATGAGTTCTTGCCACAGGGAAGAACGGTCAATAAGGAATATTACCTGCAAGTTATGCGCAATTTGCGCGAAGCAATCCGCCAGAAACGCCCGGATTTGTGGAAGAACAAAAATTGGCTTTTGCACCACGATAACGCCCCTGCTCACACATCGTTGCTTGTGCGCGACTTTTTGGCCAAAAACAACAC
>JACTOM010000912.1:4624664-4721051 GCA_015832385.1 Elymnias hypermnestra | reverse complement strand
TATTAAGATTTTCTCAATATTTGCCCGAAGTTGGGAAGTTGGCGGTGTGATCCACCCCCGTGCCTCGGAGAGCACGTTAAGCCGTCGGTCCTGCGCCTGATCTCTCTCCGGTCGTGTCGGATTCCCGTCACATCAGACTATGAGAGTGAAGGAATAGAGAGTGCACTTGTGTACTATGCCTGCCAACCCGCAGTGGAGCAGCGTGGTGGGTCTATGCTCTAAAAACCCTCGCTCCTCGGTGTGAGGAGGCCTGTGCCCAGCAGTGGGACGTTAATGGGCTGCTACTTACTTACTTTTTTTACTTAGTTAATCGAACTATAACATTGAAAATAATTGCTATTGCAATTTACAATTGGTAAATATTGTAGGCACTCCAAACTTTTCAATAATAAATTGTATGTTGATTATTTGTTAAACTGTTATTTATACTAGGTACAGATTATGTATTATGTTCGTAGTTACATGTATGTAGGTATCTCAGAAACAGGCAAAGTCGCAAACGTCGGTTAGTTGTAATATAATGTTGTTTTTGTTATCTACAGATAGTAAATTTGCTGGGTCAGCTCGGAGGATGTGTGATGGTGCTGGGAAGAATTAAAGTAGATATAGCCTGCGGGATACTGTTCTTCATTGTGGTGTTACAGGTAATTATACTTTTTTTTTTATCAATATCGTTTGCGAATTTAATTAGCGATAGGATTTACTTAGTTATGTGTAATTACTATTCGTTTACATTTATAATTGTATTATATTATTTTTGTAATTTGAGAAAAAGATAGCAATATGTAAAGAGTAAGACGGATATACGTTTGCTCAGTCTGCAGTATACGGTTGTCAATCTTCGTTAACACATATACATAGCGAGAATTGGATTTAGGATTCAATATTACGGCCAACAAATCTAAAACTTTCGATTCCAAGACATAGGAGGGAAGTGATGAATTTAATTGTTAATTACTACTCTACGCTGCATTTTTTCGTGACATTTAAAACGCATTTCATCCGTAAAAATTTTGTCACGTCTGATGGTACAGTAACTTTTTTAACAGATAAATCTTCTAAAATGTTTCGAATTATTTGTAAGAATGTTAATCTTGCTATCAGTACTAAAAATTGATTATTAAAAACATGTGAAACGTCAGTTGTTTTTATCTCTAAGACAATGTACTGTACAGACTTGGCACGTTGTCACTCGATTATTTGATGATTTCCCAAATACACGCGTAAATGCGTGTCATAGCCAAATGCGCACAATGTAGGCACGAGCGTAAAAAGTACGATGACTCGACTAATTTTTTCTTAAAATTTATTATTTTCAATTCCGATTAGTTCATCACACTTTACTATATTATCTACTAGCAGATCCGACAGACTTAGTTCTGTCAAAAAGATTCGAGATTTCGAAATGAAATTACAGCAGTACTAATGATCTATAACATTTTGTGACTATTCAGTTTGATTGGGTTGTGACGATTCAATTGATTTTGAACTTTGTGCAGCGGCAGTAAAGTGCAAATTAACTCATGGATGTTAGGAAAACACCTACATTGCTTAGACAACAGTGAGTTTAAGCGAGTCTTAGAAAACGTTTGTATGGGAAACGGGAAAGGGCTGTTTGTAAGGGGGTTTTTGCAATTATTCGAACTTTTCTCGCCGTAAAAACCATCCTTGGACTTCAACGAATATTTAAAAAGAAGAATTGGGAAAATTGACCCAGGCGTTGTTGAGTTATGCGCTTACCAACACATTTTGCGATTCATTTTTATATTATAGATTATATGGAATTTTAGTGTCACAATGTTCGTTCCCATACTCCTCCGAAACGGCTTGACCGATTCTTATGAAATTTTTTATGCATATTCAGTAAGTCTGTCTGAGAATCGGCTACTATATATTGTTCTAACCTTTAGATGTTAAGGGTGATCCAGCAAAAAATTGGATTTTTTTATTTTTTTTGACAAAATTTTTTGTTATTTCTTTGTGATACAGCATACAAAAATACATATAACACATACGACCCTCAATTTTCACCTTTCTATCACCATCCCCTATTTTTAAAAGCGGTAATAGTAACTATATGTCAAAACAACGGTTACTGAGTCAGGTACTTCTTACTATATATATTTTTTCATATATTAAGGTAAGTAGCAGCCCATTAATGTCCCACTGCGGGGCACAGGTCTCCTCACTCATATGAGAGAGGGTTTTTAGAGCATAGACCCACCACGCTGCTCCACCGCGGATTGGCAAGCATAGTACACAAGTGCACTCTCTATTCCTTCACTCTCATAGTCCGATGTGACGGTAATCCAACACAACCGGAGAGAGATCGGGCGCAGGACCGACGGCTTAACGTGCTCTCCGAGGCTCGGGGGTGAATCACACCGCCAAATTCCCAACTTCGAGCAAATATTGGGAACGTCTTAATAGAAAACTCAATATCCATTTTTGGATTGGCCCGACCCGGGACTCGAACCCAGGACCTCATGTCTGTAGTCGAACATGCTAAACACTAGACCAATATATTTTTGGTTGGTTATTATATGTATGTAGTCATATTCTATGTATATGTTAGAATTTATTATATCCAAGACATTGCGAAGTATGAGTGGATTGAAACTGAGTGACAAAGTAAGAAATAGTGTGACAAAAGAACTTTGTGGTATAAAAAAAGACGTAGTGACTAAAATTGAGAAAGGTATGCTTAGATGGTTTGGGCACGTACAGAGAATGAATGAAAGGAGACTGACAAAAAGGATTTATCAGTCAAAGAGTGAATGGGGAAGTTGGAAGGGGAAGACGAAGGCGAACGTTCCTGGACATTTTAAATAAGGGTCAGGTCAAGAGTACTCTACACCGACGAACTTGTATGAAAGGTTTAATGAGAATGGAAGAAGCGAAGGAGATATGCAAGGATCGTGGCAAGTGGAAGGACATGGTCTCTGCCTACCCCTAAAGGAATGAGTCGTAAACTGTGCAGTTTTAAAAGAAGTAAAAAGTATTATATGCTCTTCTCCTGGTTCTAAAACTTCCCGCCATTTTCCAGCCAAATCAATTCAACCGTTGTGTTATAAATAGTGTAACTAAAGATGTATATATACTTTGGAACTATTTATTTACAAAATATTATATAACTTTCCGTTTCAACCATAGACACAAATAGTAGCCAAAACTTTGTTATGATTACTACGATATTTTACAATAACTTGTGTTTAATTGAAATAGTCTTTATCAGTCGTACAAAGCTACTGATATGTTATTGCTTATTACATAATAAGTATATGTAAAGAATATTGTTCTTATCGTGTACTTTACGACATAATCTTTATAACAGAAGTCATGTTGATAATCTATTCATGTCTATACTAATAAATACGTCATTTAGCACGAACTTTTGAACATTATCTATATAATAATACGTGAAGGATAAAACTTTGTTGCTCCTTTTTTACGAAAGATGGATGACTACGAAATTTCGCAAATTTTAAAAAATAAAAGTGCTTGCGTACAAAGTACACATGTCAGAAGCCGATGAGCATGCTATGATTCACAAACTTCTAAAATCTTGAAACTAGAATTTTATATATTAGAAATAACAGCCCATTGATGGGCACAAGCCTTCTCACTCTTAGGGTTCTGTCAAATTAGCGAGGCACGAGGGGACCCGGGACTGAAATCCAGGACCTCATGTCTGAAACCGAACGTACTGACTACTAGACCAATGAGGCAGTTAATATGTTACTCTACTTATTTGGGAAAGGCGAGGTTTTTTAACACAGGTAGAAGATCTCAACCAAGTAATAAATAGTTTAGAAAATTTTATTTTATTTACGGTTTTTGTTCATCAAACACTTATGTACATGATGAACAAAAATTCAATTAAATTATCTAGCTGATTTTCTTCTGATGGCCTCTTGTTTGTTACAGACATTCGCGTACAGCATATTATGGGACATACAGTTCCTTCTAAGGAACTTGGCTCTCATAGGGGCATTGCTGTTGGTGCTAGCTGAAGCAAGGGCGGAGGGTAGAAGCCTTTTTGCAGGAGTACCGTCCCTCGGAGAAAACAAACCCAAGACTTACCTACAACTTGCTGGCCGCATCTTGTTGGCTTTCATGTTCATCACACTCCTGCGTTTTGAAGTTTCATTCCTACAGGTAATTAACTTTTATATCTAAACATTGTAACGGATCACCTAATACTAGAAAAACTCTACCGCATTCATACGAACACACGACTATATTTGTTTAATTTAAGTACTTTATAGCAGTTATGGTATTATAGAAAACTAAGATAACAATTTTTAACAAAATCACTGTATATATGTGATTGTAGTAGTGTAGTTTCAAAAACTCAATTATTGAAGGTAAAAAAGCAATATATAATAGTCTTATCTCACAATAGTAGAGCCTGGAGCGAGTAATGTTCTCCAATCGCGAAAGACTAGTGTGCGAGTAAGATAGCAATAAAGGACGTAGCACGCCAATATATTGTCGGACGACGCTCGAATAACTTCTTTAACGTTCTTTTAACTTGAAATGGTATTTCAAACAAATAAACTGAAATATTCTTGGCCTAAAATTTAATAGGAAGAGACATTTGGAAAAATCTGTGAATCTATCAAAGAAAAACCAAAGTTAACAGGGCAATAATCACCTTTTTCATCTAACACCTTTCTGGATATTTTTGCTTTTAGTTCCCACAATCACGTTCTTGACTTTTGAAACTAACTTCAACACCCCAAACCAGTCTAAATATTAATGTTCTTTTCACCTGTCCACATGAATTATGACTTAAAAGGAACTTGAGACAGATCAAGTGGGCGGCAACCTTGAGCCCGCATAATTTATCATTTAATTTATTCACTTATAAATTATTTATAACACCATCCCCTTTTTACGTTTTATTTATATTAACATACTACGTCATAGAATTTGTGAGTTTTTTTATTATTACGTCCCTAAAATATATTAGCGTAAGTCACAACGTCTTATCACATTTCGTGATGTGAATGAGGGAATCCACAGTTAAGGCGTTGGGGTGGGAAAGGCTAAAGCATTATAGCCCTTTTAACTGGAAACACGTCAGCCTTGATGGAGATTTACCAATGACTAAAACGGCTTAGATATTTTGTCAGTGCCACCCTTTGCCAGCATAATCCCTTGGGCTTATAGTTTACTAACGCAACGCAGTGACCTTAAAGTGACGTCATACGTAGGTCATACGAAGATCATCAATTTAAAGACAAGATACTTTAATCCATAGGTCAACTGGACATCATATTTACGCCATATTATTACGTTAAATCTTAAGTTTAGTCGTGTCAATAATCACGTTAAATTCTGTAAAGCCTTCATACTTCAGTATTTTTTTACATTGGAAAAGCTTTCACGCACTGTGTCGTAGTATTTACCCTGATCTGGGGTTGGGGAGTCAGTTACAATAAAATACCCACAAAGCTCAGTGGAACCCTCTTCCTTCGAATATTAGGGAAGAAGTTTGGGTTAATTAGAACAGCTGTACCTCCTGACACATATTTGTCTCTATTGAGCTAATTAACGACGATATTTACGATTGCGACGATATAGGCTATCTCATTCAAAGATTGTGTACGAAGAGTTTTTATTTAACCAGATTGTCCAAGATCTGCTAGGCAGCATTTTGATGATCCTCGTAACCGTGGGCTACCGAACGAAGCTGTCAGCTTTGATGCTGGTGTTGGTGCTGACGGTGCTCAACCTGTACCACAACGCCTGGTGGGCCGTCCCCAACTACAAACCATTGCGTGACTTCCTCAAGTATGACTTCTTCCAGGTGAGAAACACTTCAATACTATCTGTATAAGTTAAGGATAACCAACCAAAACTCATACAAATACTTTTTTGTTATATATTGAATGTCATTTTTAGGTCATTTGCTACTACTGACTTGACTAGAATTCTTTGAAGTGCTATTTAAAGCTTATGTTAGCAATGTTGTGAAATACTTTTAATATGTGTTTAGTTGTTTTTAAGATAAATTAAATATTATATTTTGATTAAGTCTAAAAATGGTGATATTCTGTCAAAAATCATTTCTTTCGACGGGATAAAATAATTGGACTTTTATCATAAATGGGTCTGCACTTGTTACAAAGGTTATGTTGTTCAGAATAATATATATTATCAAATAATTCCAAAGCATCAGATGTTGAATATTTATAAACGTGTCTAGATTAATTGTTTGTGACACATTATTATAAAATAAAATGTAATTGTTATTATGATGCTTAGTGATTTTAAAATAAACTTTAAATCACAGTCTGTAAGGTTAGATTTTATTTGTTATATTTATTTTATTGGTTATACTACTCTTTTTTTGCTAAGGGTCAATAATCACGAGCTATTAATCTTAGGAAAATTTGATACTATAAGTAGTATGAGAAATACTTTAATTTTATATTATTTTAATTTCAGACACTGTCAGTGATTGGTGGTCTCCTCATGATAGTATACCTTGGGCCTGGAGGAGTCAGTATGGACGAGCACAAGAAGAAATGGTAAAAGACAACGGGACCCTAGTCCTCTGTGCACAGACTATTGATATTATGTATAAGATTGTTGATGGTGCGTTATATCGTGATGATTGTATGTAAATATGCGAGATCCGACTTTGTTGCTATTTTCACAAGCAGATAGTTAATGGATCCCTTATTATTTGGTTTAAAACTCCCATTCATTATACATTCTGTATCTGTAATTTACTGAACAGCAAATCTTAAAAGAAACTACAGATACTGAGGTATTACTACTAGAAATGTTAGTTTTATTTTGGATGTGTTCAAAGTATTGCTATAGAATAAATAACAGGCGCGTTCGTATGTTAAAATAAGGCATGTAATCTCCAATAATATACATTATAACTAATGTTTTGGTCAGAGAAGGTTAAAGATTGTATTTATTTTTGGTGCCAAATTATTTAAAATTACAATTATTTGGTATAGAACGCCCTTATCACTTAGGGTTATGAAAAATAGTTTACATCTTATTCTCAGACCAATCATATATACACACAAAGAATTTCATAAAAGTCGCTCATGTCGTTTCGAAGGAATTTGGCAACAAACACTGACACAGCAATTTGATATATTTGATTACAGCTCATATGCTTCAAATAAAGTATAAATAATCTCACATTTCTGTAGCTAATAAAGTTTAGTTAACTTTAATACCAAGTAAATTATAATTCTAAACCATATTGGTTTCAATAAAACAAGCGACTGACCAGAAATTTTTAAGAAATACCCTCTATATAAAAAGCTAAAGGCTTTTCTACCTGTATAATAACTAGTAAGCTATAATCCCATAATTAAAAAATGTTATTTTCTATATTTACTCTTACGAAGATAAGTTATGCATATTATTTGCTTTTAAAGTGATAATTTCTTACTGTCTGTTTTTCCTTTTTCTCACACAGTAGGCAGGTTTCTCCTCTCTCACTCTAACCCAGCGTTAACCGTATTGCGGACAGACGCTTCCCTCTCACTCTATTCAGTGATTAGTGTGCGATAGACATATACCATTGACAGTAAGCATATAACCTAAAACCTAATTAATTAAATATTTTACTAATAAACAACCTTACCATATTATTTTACGTAAAATTTAAATAGCAACATAAACTTTTCTCAAGTTAAACAATTTCAATATTAAATAGTTCAACTTAAATTCGTTTTGAGTTAGTAGTAGTTTTTTTGTAATAACAATTATTTCGATACCCATTA
Organism: Elymnias hypermnestra; assembly: GCA_015832385.1. Classification (NCBI taxonomy): domain Eukaryota; kingdom Metazoa; phylum Arthropoda; class Insecta; order Lepidoptera; family Nymphalidae; genus Elymnias; species Elymnias hypermnestra. Next base: position 4,713,288 of record JACTOM010000912.1, on the reverse strand, counting down.
TACAAAAAGGCTATCCCCCAACAATACAGTAATCTGTCTTCTTTGATTTGTTTCCTAAGACAATGTATAATGAATGGGATCTTTAAGCAGATATATTCCTCCAATAAGACAATGTATAGTGATTGGGACCTTTTTTATTCGAACTAAGTTATTTGGTTGTGAGAATAGTTGGAATAGGTTGTGCCTAGTACATCAAGTTCGTGTGTTTTTTTTATCAGAAACATTTTTTATTACACGCAAACTTTGTTATCTGTATCTGTCTTTTTTTTAATTTGATGATGCTTTGTTATACAGTTTGAACCCGCAATATGTCATATTTAGTAATATAAATAAAAAAAGATCTAATTAAGATTTTCTTGTAAAATAATATATATTTAAACGGATTATTGTTTTGAAGGGTACTGTTAGGACTGGCTTCTTATGTGCAAACTGTTTATGGTCACGAAAATTTTCAAGGTTAAGGTCAAGGTCAAGCCGACTATATTAAAACTTATTCAGAGTCCTCAGTTGTGAACTCAATTCGCAGGTCATTAGAGATTTTAACGTTTAAAAAAACTTGTAATTTTACGAGAAGTCTTGGTTTAAATTCACGGTAAGACAAATTAACCCTTCCAGTGCTGAGGTCATTTTAGCACATGTTGTATAAATTGTGGAAGGTTTTTGCACGGAAGCTTGATTATTTTTCTCAAATGTAGATTTTAGTAATTCTTTCTATTGTGTATAAATGACATACCAAACTACTCAAATTCATAACAAGCTACGCACTTATACGCATTCATAGAGCGACGAATATCTCGACGGTGCGCAATCAAAGGGTTAAGGAAATTGAATTGTTCAATATACCTGATCCTGGACTGAAAAAAATTGGAGTTCCAAAGAAAAATTATCTCTTACCAAGTTAGCTAGTTTTCTCTTTGACTGTATCGTCACATAACATCAAATGTGATCATAGTAAAGCTTAAAACAGTCGGCAATAAAAAAATGTACAGATTCAATTGATTCATTTGTATATATACAAATATCGCTTGTTATAGTTAAAACAAATTGTGACACTTTAGAATTAAAATGGCGGACTTGTGGGTATGTCACCTTTAAATAGATCTTAAAAGATAAATTATTCGACTAAACAATAAGGGATTCAGCATCAAATTCTAAACTTGACATCATCCATTAGAAAATACACATTTCTGTAACTTTCCCATTATATTAACTGACATCATTTAAATGTATCATATATTTTTTTACTGAATTATTTTGTAACAGAATAAATGTACGGTTGTTATGAATTCCATTTTGGCACAATTAAGGTTTTTGCTTAGGTCATAATAAAATATATATAATGATTTTAATATGTTTATATTTTTACTATATAAATTGTTTCTATTATAGTCTCCTTATGGAATATTTCGATAAAAATGTTATATAGTTTCTATTACACGCTAATGTTTTACACAAGATTGTATGTACCATTTTCAAATGTGTTTATGGAGGGTAGTTTGTTTGAATTTATATTTCTATGGCATATGACGTCATTGCTTTGTTTTGTTGAATTAAATAAACTGAAATTTAAATGATTTCATAATACAAAACAGATCAAAAACTTTACTAGTTCTACCAATATTTCACATACATAAATTAGAAATGTTCTATTGAATCAAATTCTACTTTAACTCATTACAAACGCATTCATCAAAAATAACATCGAGGTTATACCTTTCTATAATTGGGGTTATAAAGGCAAGAATGACAAATATACAAAATTAATACGAAACATTTAAATGAACTATTTTTCATAGGGGTTTTTTTACCTTTTTGTAATTGGGGTTATGAAGGTAAGAATGACATACCTGCAAAATAATAACGTAAAATTCAAATTTTATAGAGTTTGTTTTTACCTTTCTGTAGTTGGGGTTATGAAGTTAAGAATGACATATATTCAAAATAAGTACGAAAAATTTAAATTGACTATTTTATTACCTTTCTACAATGGGTTGGTGAAGACATGATAACCCCATTAATATGCAAAATTAATAGGAAAACAAACTCGACTTATTTTGTTATAGGTTTATGTAGATAAAAATATTTTTGCCATCTTGTGATAGATTGATTAGCCATTGCTAAGAATTTTGTTAGACATACCACTTTACACAGACATGAAAATTTCTATACTATAATCACTGTTCTAAGTTGCGATTGTGATACAGACACCCACGATTGGATAAATTCCATCGAAAATAGTATCAAATTGGTGATAATGGGGTGTTAACCCATCTATAATATTGAGTGATAATGTTTTTATATTTATAGATTTTTATTACTACTGCTACTACTACAGCTATTGGTATCAAATTTCTAATAATGGGGTTTTCAACCCTTTATAAAAATGAGTCAAGTTTTTATAATATACATTGTCACAATGTGGAATGTGACTGAAACTGAAATAATAATTTATACTTATAATATAGATACTATATCATTATTATAAAATTAAATTCATTATTCAACACATTCATTATATAAATGATTTCTATGTATCGTATATTCGACATATTGAAATGATCAAAAAAACTGTTAAAAAGTTCCATGACATATAATCATAGCATCTATATAGAAGTAGCTAATAAAAATAGATTATAATATAAGAGTGAGACAAAGAAACTAGTCTCTTACTCTTTTTTTAATGTATCCAGTAACATATTAAAAGATTGAAGTTAAAAATTTTGCCGCATTTCGTGAAATTTCAATGAAAATTCCAACTACCCTCGATAAAGTCACACCTATAGTATTAGCACACTTGACAAATTTTCAATTAGCGACACTAGACTTTTAGTATATGTAGAAAGTATTTATAAATTTCCATTTAATATCATTCCGAATTTACTAATCACTGTAAATATGTTGTACTTATCGACTGACCACTTGTAATTAAATTGGATATCCTTCTATTATATATTTATTGTCTTGGACAAATCTTTTAAAAGGAAATATAAGAGGTAATGCCTTCAAGATGGTAGACAATATTGTTACATTCAAGAATGAAATTCTATTTTTTTCTATTATACCTTTTGTAATAAATCCATACAGGACTATTGTATAAAGCTAAAAAAATAATTTCAGTTCGATTCAATAATTTTTATGCTATAAAAAAGAGATAATAAACTTTTGTGCGCATTTGCGTAGCACATGTCCGTCACAGTTGAACGTCAAATATGTACTAATTCCAAAGATCTTTAAAACGATCCTCGGCAATCTTCGTTGAAAACAAATGAAGCGTCGTTTTAACGACTTAACGCTGTAATTGTGAAAATGTATGAGATACATCTATTTTGACAAGAATATAATTAAAGTTAAATAGTATTGGCTCTTAACCTGTTATTTCCAATGACAATTAAAATATATGGTGTATAAACAATTTCAAAACATAAATGAAATAAATAATATAACAATTAAGGGAAATCAAATTAGTTTTTGTCTTAATGTCGAAAAATTTACGCGTGATCCGAACGGGGGTACCAAAAGACCCCAGTTCATTTATATGGAAATCTGAATCAAAGTCATCAGAATACCACGTGCATACTGTTACGCTTTCATGAGGCGATTGAGGGACATGCGCGGCCGAACAAATCGGCGAAAACGAAAACAGTGTCGTACATTTGTCTCGCTCTTTCCTTACCGCGATATCGCATTTATTGGAGTGAGAGAAATAAGACGGTGTCAACTATTTGGGTTTTAAGTATCAAAACAACATTGTGTTTTCGAGAAAAAAAAACGGTTAATGCTTTTATGATAAAAAAAAGTCACTTAAATTGAAACTCATACATGGGGTTTTAACAAATTAAACCACACCTTACACACCTTTATACAAATTAAAGGAAGTCACTATCTTGTAGGCGCTTGCGAATTCCTTGTACAAGAATTTGTTCCAAGGCATATTTTTAAGTCGGAAAAAAAATATTTTTGTAACTTTTTTTATTTATTCCCATTGTATTTTCGAAATTAATCGAACTCTTAAAATGTTCAATAAATATCCTGTAGTGGTTATATTTTTTTAATTTCCTCGTACGGACATTGTAGCTTGCGTTTTGCCATAATGTATAAGTCAGACGAAAATCTTTTTATATAACAGATTTATTTGTAAAATGTTTTAAAATAAACAAGATTCAACAACTATTTGTATATATCTGTTGGGTCTGTATATGTGTATATGGATCGAAGTTCAAATATTTTCGTATTAGAACTTTAAAAGATTGAATCGTTAACCCTTTCGCTGCGGATGACGTATTATTACGTCATACTTAAAACGTTATAACATACGGTTGGCGTATTATAACAAAGTCTCACTAATATACGGAGGATTGAGTGACAAAGTCCTTTTAACGAGATGCTTTGAACACAAGATGTTCTGTGAAACAGGCATAAATACTTATTATACATAGATGTAGGAAATATTTTAAGTTAAATATGGCAACATGTTAAAACCAGTTGGTTTTGAAGTGAAAACATCTTTAGTGTCGTAGTGATTTCAAAGTAGATGAAACGAAAAAGTGACCGTAAACAGACACAAAAAATCATAAGATTTCACGTGGGAGAAAATTAGATATGACATACATACATTCATAGCATCACGCCTCATTCCCATAGGGGTAGGCAGAGACAACGTCCTTCCACTTGCCACGATCCATGCATATCTCCTTCGCTTCTTTCATGCTCATTAAACCTTTCATACAAGTTCGTCGATTTAGAGTACTCTTGACCTGGCCCTTATTTAAAATGTACTGGATTTAGTCCAGGAACGTTCGCCTTGGTCTTTTCGTTCCAACTTTCGCATTCACTCTTGACTCATAAATCCTTTTTGTCAGTCTCCTTTCATTCATTCTCTCCACGTGCCCAAACCATCTAAGCATACCTCTCTCAATTTCAGTCACTACGTCTTCTTTTATTCCATTAGATATGAAGCATTAGATAGTGTTTATGTTCGTGTTCACCAAGGCATACTGGTTCAATTTAAATCAATACTAAAATCTACAATTATCCTCTTGAGGAAACCTTATACCTCATCTCATTATCTTGAAGCCAAGCTGGCGGGTCACCTGATATTTAGTGATTACTGTTGCGTTGCCTGCCTAAAATTTGTGTTAAACATTAAGATACTATTATTATACTAAGCAAAATGCAAATAAAATGAAGTTTGATGATTATTTATTTTACACAAATTAATTTGTATCACTTATTGACGACATAATATTACGCCAACCGCAATTAATGAACATTTTTGTTGGGACGTAATATCACGTCCGTCATACTAGAGAACGGTTTTATGTAAAAGTCGCGTTATAAAGAGAGAGCGACATTGAAAAATGGCGCTGCAGCGAAAGTGTTAATTTCACGTTGATCACGTAAATATTGGAACACTTTGTAAGTTTAAGTTTAAAATCGTTACATTGATCCATATATGGAGGACTCATCAATATATTTTTTTACCTTAAATCTCTTCATAGCCTTCTATCGTTCACATCTACCTTTTAAATATTTGAACAGAATTCCTTTGAATTTCCAAATTGCTACTTTGGCCCTTGTACATAGGATCCATCAATATATTTATGGTTTCGTGGCTTTCACTTGTTCCTTATCTTTATCACTTAAGTATTTGAACACTTTGTTAGCTAGTTGTCTATATTTTTCTGCATGTATACTATCGGGGAGGGCATATATAGCTGGTTTTCCACTATTGATGCATTCGGACATATTCGAGTCAACTTCGAAGCTCTCGATAATATCTAATCCCATTTGATCAGCTGTCTGCTTTGTTTCATTGCCAAATACGAAGTTCCTCGTGCCACATTTATGGCAAATAGCGTGCGACATGTTTTCCACCATCCCTATGATAGGAACCTTGAGTTTCTCAAACATATTCACTCCTCGTTTTGTGACTTGGAGTGCTGCTGATTGGGGTGTTGTCACTACTATTGCACCTGTAAGGTAATGTTAATATAATTTATCGAAATATCATACACTTCTTGACTGAAATTAACAACTATGTATCTTCTTACGCTTGCCTGAATAAATAAGTTTTGTTCTTAACCAGTACGGTAATTAAGAACCCATTGTTACTAACCATCTATTGGTAGGTTTTGGGCAAGTGACAAATGTGTGTCGCCTGTGCCAGGCGGTGTGTCTACCACGAGGCAGTCTAAGGGACCCCAAGCCACGTGTCGTGTAAGTCTGTCCAGCGCCTGCATCACCATTAAGCCACGCCACACCACTGCATTTTCACCAGATACCAGCAAACCCATAGACATGCTGTAACATAGCATATTTCGTTTAGTTTATTTCTTAACGCTTAATCTGTGATGTCATTTTACTCAAACCGTTCTATAGTACGGCGGATGATATAAGTCCCAACAGAAACGTTCGTGCCTTGCGGATTTCGTATAAGTCTTCTAAATAATATAGGTGTCAATACGACAACACTCTTTGCCAGTAATCTCTCCGTATATGTGTACGACTTTATCAAGACGGAATAATACGTCAATCGCAGCGAAAGGGTTAGGGTGGGAACTGTGTACTATGTATTATAATCGACGTTAGATAGCTTAAATGTTGTAGCCAGCTAAATACAAAAGTAACGATTTTATTAATAGTTCTTTTATGATGTAGAATTTCCGATTTGCAAGTTACATTGTTTCTCTTTCCTAGCATCTATAACCATCACTAGTTTTCCTAACTTTTTTTATATACAGAGAAAACATAGATTATTTTATATTACTTGGATTATTCATACCATTTAACACCATAATTGAGAAGAGGTTCAATGAGATTGTCATCGTTAAGCATAGGTTCTCCATTTATGTTCATCATGAGAGGTACAGACGGACCAAATACATCTGCATCCAGTAGACCTATCTCCTTATCTGGCTCTATTACTTTCATGGCACATGCGAGATTCACTGAGAAATAAATATTAGATTATTACAAAATATTTTAAACTGGCAATCCCTAATGATTAAAATCAGGCTTACTCAATATTCAATTTGGCCAAATGTACATTATATATAAAATACTGTAACCCCAATGTAATTTATTTTTAGAACATATCACCACTGGAAAGGAAACATAGTAACCAACATTTTATTATTTTAAAAACATTTGACGGTAATGCTGTTAAACTCAATCTGTTAAGCAACAAAATATAACTAGAGCGCATGAAAATAACTCTTAATCGATACAATTGATAATCACATAAAATTTCATAATATGGCTTTACAATAAAATTAAAGTAATATACATGAAAAAAAAATTTATTCCTAAAATAAACTAATGTGTACTTTTTAAAATTAGATTAACCAAATAAATTTAAATAATGAATATTATGATGTCCATAAGGCCCGATCTTGCACCTTGTGGACATCATTATGTGGGACCTATGTCCAGCACTGGACGTCCACTAGTTGATGCAATGACAATGAATTAATATTACACATCCACTTCAAGTTGAATAAAATGTATTTAAATTTTAATAGGTTAATAGATACACATATATATGGAAAGTGTGAACGATAATAATTAAACAATTGAATTTTTACTAATTACTAATTAAATATTCCTGTTTCTAAACAATCCTCACTTTATGGGTGAGTTTTCTTTAACTACACGAGGAATTTAAAATATATCTGAGCTTACAAAACTGCTGACTTGTATAGAATAAACACATACCCGCAGTGGTAGTTTTGCCAACACCACCTTTACCAGAAGCAACTAGTATAATGCTTTTTACGCCAGGTAATGGTTTCTTTTCTGGCAGACCTTTAGCCATAACTTTTGCTCTGTGATCCTTAACATCTGTTTTATTGTGTTGTAGCCTTACAGAGTGTGTACAGGGTCCAGCCTTAAAAAATACAAATATGCTCAATTTTTCCACTGGTTTAACTACCAACAAATTAAGTACATGATCAACATGGCAATCTCTTTCATCAGAACATCTTTGCTAGTATTATAAAACAGAATTGCTCCCAATTATGGACAGAAATGCAAACTTGCAATAATGGCTATAGCTAGTTTTCAATCAAAATCAGAATTAATAAAATACCAATTTTTCCATCTTCTGAGGTGCAGCTAACACAATTAACACAAACTCTTGAGTTTACTTTTAAAAAAGTTGATAATTTTTTTTATTGCTGACACGTTAGTGCTCAACTGTGATCACACCTGATAGTATATGATGCTACAGTCTAAGATGGAAACATGCTAATCTAAAAGGCAATTTACTTCTAACACTTCAACACCTTTACACAGCATTATACCACATAACAATTCTCTGGGCAGTACATCTTTGATGGTAGGGCAGTAACAAGCAACTGCATAAGAGTCATAACAGACCAGACTGAGACAAATTAATTCAATGCAATTTCCTAAATTTGCTCTACCAGGTAGCAAACCAGTACTTGCACCACTGCTCCAGCAAGACAGTTAAAATATATAAAATTATTTTATATCATTAAGTATGTATCAGATAAGAGAGTAAGTCAGTGGCCACTGACCCATTCTCTTATGGAACGGAAAGATACAATAATAATAAGCTTTAACACAGGAATATATGAGACACTTATTGTGTGATATCAATATAAAAGATTAAGGGTCAGTTGTAGATTTGAAAAATTTACAGCTTTCTCTTAAACGCTTCAAAAGTTCCTGTGGTGTTGCAGGTCTCCATGAAATATATAATCACATACCATCAAGTGACTAGCCAAAATTATTCAGCTGTCGATATTATGAAAATATGCAAGTAGTATAAACCTGGGACCACTACTTTCAACGTAGTTGCGTTATTCGACTAAACAGAACATATTTTTATACAGCACTTAGATTTAAAAGAAAATTTAACCAAAATTATAATATGCGGTGTTTAGTAAATAATATGTGATAACATAAGTGTTTAAAAAAAATTATTGTCAGTAACTAAATTTATTAAAGCGATCCAATACGTACGCAACATTGTTATAAAAATGTTTAAAAAAATAACTCTACTTACAGACTTCACGTGAGCTGCCAATAATCCATAAATTCTAGGTATAAGTCTTTGCACATTCATTATTAGATAATATGTTGTTAATTGAAATTGGGTTAGTAAATGTCTTAATATTTAAAATCAACACAACATTCGAAAGCTTCGATTTCTTTTTCGCTAATTTAAATGTCAATTTTAAATATATTTAGCATGACATATCACAGTTTAAATAAAAATAAGTTTAGAAACACCAGTATTTACATGTAGCTTTAACAAAAATGTTTTCGGTATTCTAATTGAAAAAATCTAATTTAAATCTAAAAATTGATCTATATATATTGATCTATAATAAATTTAATGCGAATTTTTTTATCTGCGTTTATTAATGTAGGAGTTATCTTCAAATATTTCGTTTTCCGAACTTAACTGTCATGTGTGATTCGAGTATTATGTATTTCCTCGCTGCGAAAATTTTCGAATTTTTATCCGATAATTGGATAATATAGGTTAATCGTGTCAATGTGAACATGGCAATCTGTTTGCGCACATTTTCGCATAAAATTTTACCAATTAATGGAATTGTTAGTACAAAAAATCATTCCAATCGACTCACCCGGAAAATTCCAGCAAGAACTCAATTTTTGGAAAACGTACGTGTGTTACTTTTAATTATACATACATTACATTAATATTAACATAAATTGTATAAATAATCTATCGAGTCTTTAAAAATATATTTTTATAATTTCGTGCTATAATTATTATAACATTTTTTCCAGTTTTTGAGCAAACGACGTATATCAAGCTATCAGCTAGCCCCAAAATGTTTCACGGAAAGCAACATAGACGACGTATACATTCACGAAGTTGTCATTGCCAACAATTATCTAACACAAACCGCAAATAAAATTAATTTAACGCAGCTTGAGAAGGTGGAGGTTAAACAGTCAAACAATGATATAGAAAATTATATTAACTACTCTACAGATGGTTTGAAGACTTTGGGTTTGACAAGTGATGATTACATAGAACAAAAAAGATACCACAATTATAATGTATTACCTTCTATTAGTATGAATGATGTAGATTTTTCTAAATGTAATGAGGTGAGTATATATGCCGCAATAAATAAATAAATGTGATAAATTTGTATCAATAAATTGTATATATAGTTTTTACTTTATAAAATAAAATCAACAAATTAGTTTTAAATAAATTGGAAAAGTCTTCTGTCTTGTTTTATAAAAATGTGTTTAATTAGGCACATATGCCCCCCAACCCTCAATGACGAAGTGTGGTGGGTCCTGCTCTAAAACCCTTCTGTACTATGAGTGAGGAGGCTTGTTCCCAGCAGTGGGATGTTATTTTCTATTTTTTATCTATATATAAAATACGCAATCTGCATGTAGCACTATTTAAAATTATGAATAGTTAAAGTAAATGATTACCTGACAGTGATTAAAAGAAAAAGAAATATGTAATCTTTCTGTGCATGTTGTAGGACATTGAACCAACATGCTTATCTGATTTTGAGCGTGATGCTGTGGCATATTGTAGTGGTCCAACAGTCTCAGCGCAAACCTCTCCACCTACTACAGAACAAAATCAAGAAGGCAAACCCAGTGAAGAGCAGCTCATGAAGATTTTTCATACTCTATCAACAACTGTAAGTTTCATAAACATTACTATTTAGAATTTTGTATATCTAAATTTTATTCATTGCATATAAACAACTCTATTACATTTTAAATCCAATTTTTTTATTGAGCCTAATGAGTGACTACTCAAGAAGTAACTTAAATGGGCATATTTTTTATATAATGTATTTTAAAATTTCAATGAATATGTGATATCTTACTGAGACACATTTATTATGATTGCTTAATGACTTAAAATCAATTTTTCTGCCTCATTGGTCTAGTGGTTAGCATGTTCAATTACAGACATGAGGTCCTGGTTTTGAGTCCCGGGTCAGGTCAATTCTAAATCGATATTGAGGTTTCTATTAAGATTTTCTCAATATTTGCCCGAAGTTGGGAAAAATTTGGCAGTGTGATCCACCCCCATGCCTCGGAGAGCACGTTAAGCTGTCGGTCCTGTGCCTGATCTCTCTCAGATCGTGTTGGATCACCGTCACATTGGACTATGAAAGTGAAGGAATAGAGAATGCACTTGTGTACTATGCCTGCCAATCCGCAGTGGAGCAGCGTGGTGGGTCTATGCTCTAAAAACCCTCTCTCATATGAGTGAGGAGGCCTGTGCCCAGCAGTGGGATGTTAATGGGCTGCTACTTACCTTACCTTTTTTATTCCCTTGCAATCTAAATTAGAACAATCCTTAAGGTTAGTTTTATCCCATTGAAATATGTATATTTTTTACAATATACATTTGTTATTGCAACCATTTAAAATAGATTTTTCTTATGTATCATATAAGCAGTAGTGCTATAAGTATGATGATAAATAAATATGTGTATCTTTAAACAAAGGTATTTCCTTTGACAGTTTTTGTAGCAACTGTAACCTTTCTGACATTGTGTACAAGAACAGATAAACTAAAATTTAAAGTTATTTGTTTTTACTCCAATAATTATAAGGTAACTAGAGTTACTGATTTCAAATAGTATTATTCAAGTAATTTTCAACCAACGTCAAATCAATGTGGAGGCTGATGCAAACTCCAAATATAATAATAATTATTATTATTTTATATTCTCACAATAATTTGATGGACTTTCAAGGAGTTCAATAGTTTTAATTTTATTTTATCCAGAAGAACACTAAAAAAGAATACATTATTATTTTTTACTTTTCGAGCATTTTAATTTGTTTGCAATAAGTTGTTTTGAAGGAGGTTCTTTTTTTGTTAAAATTTTTATTTATTAAATTATCTTTTGGTGAATGTATGTCTCTATATCCTATGTTTCAGATGCCAAATTTGTTTGTGAAGCCACTGGACTACTCCATATATCATCCAAACTTGGTTTTTGTTAACAATATTAGGGGTGTGACTACAGTGTAAGATATTTTTTATACACTATATTTAACTTTAACAGATAACAAATAGTGTTTGTTTTCAAAACATTAATTTTGTGCTTTTTTAACTTTCCCTCACAAGATACAGTTGTGATATAAAAGAAGATGTAGTGACTAAAATTGAGAAAGGTATGCTTAGATGGTTTGGGCACGTAGAGTGAATGAATGGAAGGAGACTGACTAAAAGGATTTATGAGTCAAAAGTTGGAAGGGGAAGACCGAGGTAATCGTTCCTGAACCAAATCCAGTACATATAAATAAGGGCCGGTTCAAGAGTGCTATAAATGGAGGAACTTGTATGAAAGGTTTAAGGAGAATGATAGAAACGATGAAGATTTGCAACGATTGTGTGTCTCAAGATCTCTGCCCACTCCTATGGGAATGAGGCGTGAGGCATATGTATGTTTTATTCTTTGTTGCAGATTTCCTATTTTTTTTTGTGGTATCTTTACTGATTAATGTCATGTGTTCCCCAAATGAAATTAAATAAATAAATTTCAGAGGGCTGTTCCACTATGTTAGACAAGTGGCACTATTGCGAACGGTGGCACATATCAAGTTTGCTTATGTCAACTTTGAAGTGTTGAAAATTACTGCTCATCCGGAAGATTCTTCAGTCAAGTAAGTTTTATCTTATTATATTTTACATCAAGAACAGCTATAAATTTCTTGTGTTACTCTCAAAATTTTCAGTAAATAAATATATCCAACAACATTTTAATATATGAGTAAATTCTTTACTTTGTTTTGTTTAATGATGATTCAAAAGTCAGTGTTCGACTAATGGTGATGAAATATAAATATTAACATTTTAGTAGGTAGCCTGTGTCATATGTTAATATTAAATATATTAATATGCATTTATTTTTGTTACACATTGTTTAAGTAGTGTGTTATAATATGAAAGACATATAAATCTTTATCTTTATCTGCACCTCCTGCTTCTGTCTGTTTTTCTCTTACCAGAGGTTGTCTGTGAAAGATTGCCTTAAACGAGAAGACCGCCTTTGCACACTATATTATATGCCTTCAATAATTTTTGTAGGTATTGTAATCACTCTTACTATGTGTGCAATAAAGAAAGAATAAATAAACTAGATTTTACTTGTGTATCTGTATTTTAAGCATGGGAGTTATTGCTCTTTTTCAATCACTAACTAGTGAAGTTATTTTAGTTCAAGTAACTATTATTATCAAGTTATTTGTTACTGAAACATTATTTTTCTATAGACTACATCTTAAAGTGTTTATAAATTACTTTCAAAATCATGATAAAACATAAACAAGGGTAAGTATTGTATATTCTTGTTTAGTTAAATATTATAGTATTTGATAAATATATTTGACTCGTTATGAAATTTTAATAGGGTTTTATTACATAATCTGAAACTATGGCCATCTGTAACAAATATAATCTCTGTTGAGTTGTATATCATGTAATATCATTGTTTTCAATTGATTTCTATAATATGGGCGCATTACAGGCTATCTCAATGACGCTGCATCTTTACCAGTTGAAATTATAATAATACTCGCTCATTCCATTATAAAATATTGACAGTAACATAATAACCCTCTTTTGGACTTAAGTTATATGTGTTAGTTTTTAATTTATCAGTAAAGTGCCTCTTTACTGATAAATAATGTATATGTTAGTTAGTTCTAACAAGTTTAGTGTGTATGGGTGTGTGTGTGTCTATGTGGGTACAGGAATTTGTTTAATGTGTGGGTGTGTAGTGTCTTCAATAATTTCTTATTTTAGGATGAATACATAAGATTAAAAATGACCTGTATAGACATTTTATGTGAATAAATTGAACTATAATTTAGGGTGTATGGTTACTTTCAGGATGAGATGGCGAATTAGAGGAATCTCGGGTTTGAAGGTTTTCTTCATGTTCTGGAAGTACAAACTATGGAACCTTAAGCAGGTGTTCCAAGATCAGGAACTGTAAGAGACTATTTTTAATCACATAAACGATTATTTGACCTTGAATGTGTTATTGAATTTTAGTGTTGCCATGTTATTATTATAGTCATTCATTCAATTAAAATTGTATTGACCTATTTTTGAGTTAAACCAATTTCATTTTATTCTTATTTTGAATGGAGCTATTAGAAAATTAAGTTTACTTTAAAGTAGTTATAATAAAATTAAGGATATTGGTTCAAATGTGCGTTTTTGATTGTTTTTAATGCATCTTTTCTTGGATGGGTAAAGATAAACCTATATTACAGACATTTGACTTATATTTTTCAACCAATAATTTTATAATATGTTAAAATTTTCTAGAAGTGTGATTTATAAGTTGGTAAATTACATGGGTTGTACATATTATAATGTAGTATATATTTTGTTTTATTAGATGGTATGATGGGTTTTCGACGTTCTACATCGGCTCTGATGGTCTTATTCAAAAACACGTAGCAGACAAGGTAATGTAAAATTGTTATCTTCACTTATAGTCATCATTCTTATCAAGTTATAATATGATAATCCTGAATTAAATCTGATATTTTTTTAACTTTCAGGTAATGCCAGATCAAGATAGGATAATTGACGATGAAGAAAAAGCCCCTATTGCTGCTAAAATTGCTCTTCTAATAGGGCTCCTTCCTCGGAGCTATCTCACAGACGTGTCCCCATGTTTCACGACGTCACCCGGAAGTAGGGATTCTCAACTTCCGTTTAAAGTTTTAGAGTAATTTCTAGGTCCTCACTAATACCAGTGTTACATAGACAAAATATTATATTGCAATAAAAACGAGTATGCATTACTTTAGTTACATTATTGAACAGACTAGTGTGTGAATAACAACTTTGTAAGTGTTGTTATTAATGCAAGATGGTATGCGTATTTATTACAGATACCTTAGCATCTCATGTTTTAATTATTTTAGTTACTAGCTGACCTGAGAAACTTTGTACAGTCTCAGAGTCAATAAATAAAAAATCTGTATGATAATTGCAGAATGATTCAAGAATAATAAAAAATGTGGTCAAACTTAACAGGAACGAAAAGTATTCGCTCAATATTATTGATGCGATCAACAATTGTTGGTTGTCAATGTCAAAAGTCAAAAACAAAAGTATTCTTTTAAATTTAATTTGATTTCTGAACGATGAGATATACATCAAACGTTTGAAAGGCATGAGTTGTAAGGGAAAGCAAAATTGTTATTTTTACTATATTCCAAGCATTTTTTTTATTGTATACCGTTTCTGGACTCCCAGAAATAATTAAAAACCAAAATTAGCCAAATCAGTCCAGTCGTTCTTACATGGATTAAAGAGGACGGAAACTGTGAAGACTATCTCTATTTTCTCATTACGCATACGTAAATTTTTATATAAGCTTGGTTAAACTTTATACAGAAACAAGGAGCAATGAACTTTTTAACCGATTCAAAGAATAATTGCACATAATATTTTGTGTATGCTAATGTGATATTATATTTGAATGTGATTTATTAGATAGATAAACTGGGAAAACATTATTATAATTTACAATTATTGTTACTCTATGAAATTACTTTTCTAGTTGTTACTAATGCAGTATTGGTATGTCTATAACATACTTACGCCGATTTTAGTTTTTATTACAGTTTTAACTGTAAAATAGTGATATTTAATATTTGCTAACGCCTTGAAGCTTGTATAGTTACAAAGTAATTCAATAAATTATACCACAATGTTATTATGTTTTTCTTTTATACACATCTTTAGCTTGAATTATCCGTGGAAATATAGCAGCTATCGTAACACAAAATCAAAAAATGCTTTATTTAAGTACACTCAAAAAGCGGATTGAGTCGTCAGTAATCTGTCCATTGGTAAGAAATCTATTACTGGCTCGGAAAGTTGATACCGCTAAGAGGAAACCGTCAAGAAACTCAGCGGTTACGCTTTTTAATATATTTTTGTAGGTTAGAATGTGTGCAACTGGAATCGAATCCAAACATTTTTATCGTTTAAATAATCTTCAACATTATAAGATGCCTTTTGTAAAAGGATGTTTTGCCTTAAAATTAAGTAGGTAGTTCAAAACTGATTGGGGTATCTTATTAAAAATGCGTATGCTCAACCCAACGACTGATTTCTGAACCTTCTTGACTCTAAAATATGGTAATACAAGTGTTTTTATTTCTTGTATTAAATTTATAACGGTTATTTTAATATGATTTTTTTTGTTTTAGTCTCTTCACGTTGAGTAATATGTTTGAAACCATTGTATTAGTTGCATGTGATGACAAAACTTTCATCGTCATCGTTTCACTTTGGAATGACTAATGAGCGATGCAATGCCGCCATGTTAACCTTTTCAATCATCAGGAATATCAGTAAAGTAGATTGGAACTGAAATTAGCGTTAGATAATTAAATGTTTATAATACTATTAATAATATCAGGACTGAGACCGACAATTGCCGTGGCGAAGTACCACCACGTCGCTTCTCTTTCCATTTTGTTCGGCGATTAGCTATCTCTCTCATCGCGCCTACTTATTAATATATACTGTATACACTGTTTTCTTTACCCGTGTCTTAAGAAAAATCGATGTTTCACATCTGCCATGCGTCCCATGACAGATATATATTTTTATAACAAGAAATAAAATTATATTTGGATTTAAAATCAAAAGCTAAATAAAATTTGATTTCAATGCCTTGATAGTACAAAGTGCCGTCTGTACGGAATTTTTTTATTTTTTATTTATGGCAACTTTTAATAAATTCCATTCGATTTTGAATTTTAGTGTTTCATTCTCAATTATTATTAATCTACGATTACATTCACAAATCACAACTAGATTTCATTCGATAGCTAGTCTAAAACCTTTGCCTTAATACCATTAAAACGAGAAAAAATACATTCAATACTAAACGATTATTTTAATCTTTGCTTTCAACTCAATTCAATATATCAAAGTCTCATATCATACTGCCTCGTGTTATCTTTTCAATGCTATTAATTTTTTTCTGTAATCAATATCGTGCCATACAAAAAGAAAAAAAGGCAAACAATATTTCTCCTTACATTCAGAATTATGAGGGTCTCGTGTTATCTATTTCTTAAGTGAGTGCCTGAGGAACATCAGTTAGAAAAATGTATTATTTTACAACATGAAACCGTTGTTCTTGTTAAACTGATGTTGTTATGAAGGTGAGTTGAACATTTTACGTAGATCTTATTGAATCCAGGGGTCAATGTACTTTAACTTAAGATAATCAATTGGTTTAATTAACAAATGCAGCGTACGATGCATGTCTCTATAGAAACAGTTGGGTTTACTACATGGACATTTGCCAAATCGGTCATTGGTGGCGTAACTATGAATAAAATCGAAAAATTTGTTGTATGTCTCTAACAATGCAATGTAGTTATTTGTATAGCTAAGACTAACAGACCCGCCCAACTTCGACTACCTCACGTTAGAGAGAAAATACATTTTATTATAATATAAGATTATAGTGAGTAATCTTAAAAGATATGCAGATTTTTTTTTAAACCTTTATACCTCATGGTATAGTCGTAAGATGGGTGAGCTCTGACCTGTAAAAGGTAATTGATCACCTTATGGTTTCCATGCAGCTTTATACAGGAATGGAAATTATTTTGCTTAATTGCCATTTTTCTGGAAAGCTGGTAACTACAAACTGCTGAAGCCCATCTCGCCAGTCTAGATTGAGGTAAATTGCAATGCAATTGCATATGTTTGCCCTACTGGGAACAGAAATTGGGACTATTGCTAGCGAAGTATGTACTGGGACTATTGTGCTAGTTAGCCTGTCCAAAATGAACTGCTAAAAGTCTTCTTCTTTCGAAAGTACTAAAGTATCTATTAAAAATGAGGGATTAGAAGTAGGCTTGTGGAAAACTCTTTACATGCTATTCAATACCTCCAAAATATACACAAAAATAAATCACTGAAATCAGTAAAGCCATTTTGCAGCAATTTTCGATAAATATAGTAAAACAAGATTTTTATATATTGGATGTTGTGAATGGTGATTGTATTGTATCTGATAGAAATCTTTGTCGTCCAACCTTGTGCTTTGTTGAGACATTTTTGTACAAACAATGACTATTTTTACTTTACATTAAAGACATTCTATGACTCACTCTTGGCTTCTTACAAAATCAATCTTTGTTCAACCTTAAATTAAATGGTATGGTCAGATAATGTGGTTTTACTTAAATAAAATTTATACAGTTGTCTTATACATATACATCACTTGCTAACTTATTCATGCAAATACAAATAATCAACCACACTAACAAATAAACAAATATTAAATTAAGTCTGTTTATTCTTAGAAATCCCCATCTGAGAACAATGACTCAATTAATTCTGATAATAGATAAGTAGATGATTTTATTTTCATTTCTGACCGGTCAACACTTGATCTCACCTGATGATTAGTGATGACACAGTCTGAGATGGAAGTGTGCTAACTTGGTAAGAGTTAATTTATCTCTTATGTTTTTTACACAGCATTTTTATAAAATACATTAATAGTGTTTTATTGGGAAAATCAATGCAGTATAGGACTTTTGAATTTTCAGTAATCTGTCCATTGGTAACAAATCAACCATTAGTGGAAACCCATGTTACTGGGTGCAGTGCTCATCCTCGAAGTCAATAATCTCCAAATCAAATATCAATATAACAAAAATAAAAGTTATACATAACCATGTTTGTGTGTATGATGTGTCTCAGTGTGTGCAGTGTGTATCAGTATGAGTGTGCATGTGTGTACATTGATGTGAAATTAGCCTTAGAGGTCATAATTTACCAAAAGAACTCTGTCGCCACATGTTTTAATTTTGATCTTGTTAAGGCATATATATTTAATTGATTGAATTTTGGTTTTGGTATGTGGAAATGTACTAAATGGGGGGCGAGGTTTATATTTTTATAAAACGCGTCAGTAATGGCGTAGTGCAAAATTTGTATGTAAGTTTACAAAATAACAAAATGTTTATGTAATATTTTCTTACCAGTGTTTGTTACAAGTTCATAATTAGTAAACATTACACAAAACTGTTCAAGTACACAAATCATCAAGGCATGCTACAGTCAATAATAAACTATGAACACTGGTAAATTCACTCACTTGTAATGCAAATACAGTATAGTAAATTGAAGTAATTGTATTTTGTATATTCATGCCTTGCAAAAGGACAAACTAGGGTACAATTTATATTTAGCTAAAAATAATTTCGAAATCACCCAGTTGGAAAAAAAGCCTTAGGTTTTCATCAAGCTAAATGTAAGTAAAGTTTTAAAAAGTTCAAGGGCCTTTAGACAAGATGTCATTCTAAGTACGCTTCGCCACTCGAACGCCTAAAATACTTATGGATATGACGTATCGTATTCATATGTCACGTGATCATACGAACAAATTGTAGCGTTCTAAGTCGTTCGACGGAGCGTTTTCGTAGTTAGAATGCCATCTTAACTAGGTTGGCAGACTAGAAACAGAAAGTAGCATCTAAATTATGCAGTGTCAATAGGTAAATGGTATTAGTTTTTATTGCTTAGATACAATATAATGAAATGGGAATGGAATATTTTAAATAACATCTTCCAGAAATTAACAGTTAACCTGAAAGTTCTCTCTCACTGGATAGTTTCAAAACTTTTATACATAAAAAATATCTCATGAATCTTTCTCGTCATCGGGCTCAATCAATTTTGATCGTTTTACGTCTTTAAGACCGCCTTCATAGGGAAGTAATTAAAAAAACGAATGATAACAAAATCGGAGGATACAGTTTGGTGTTGTAGCTACATATCTATCACTTCCGTCCGAAATTTAATTACACCACTGGATAGCTAAAGGAACAAAGAAATTATTACGCTAAGTAAGGACTGTAGCACACCACACGCGGCCATAACACAACCATAACCCTTTTTTTTTTTGATGCATTTGTTACGACTTATCGTGCAGGTTATATGTATATTTTTAATTTAAAATTAATCTTTTCATTACAATTTAAGAGTACACTGCAAGTATTTCATAGGTGGAAAGGATTATTTTTATCTAAATGAGAATGTTCGTCTAATAATGTAGCCACATCCGAACAACTTTCATTTTCAATTTGACTGTTAAGACGGCAGATAATGTTTTTACAGAAAGTTGCGACTTCTCACTGCTCCAATAATCATTCCCATGTGACAACACCCTTTCAACAGCAGTCTTAGTGCCTGGATTACATAAGAAAATTTCTATTAAAAATTTTCATGTGGGATAGAATAGAATAGAATAATAATTTATTTACCAAAAGACACATTTGAAAATACATACAAAATGTCAAAGTACAAATGGTCAGCCAATGATTGGCATGCAAATATGTTATATAAAGTCAAGACACATCATACTGACATAAACATTATTAAATTTACATAAATTAAAATCAAATTACACAAAATATTCCATTACTACACAAGAAAAAATAATATTTAATATTAAAAGAAAGTCAAAGAAGAAATTATAACAGATATTCGTCCACGTCGTAGAATGTCCTTTCCAGCAACCAGTCTTTAAACTTTTTCTTAAATATAAAGGCATCTAGGTTTTGAAAATTTGAAATAATTTCACCACTATGAAGTACGTCTTCTTTTTGTAGGTACTCTTACATGTTTTACTTATCACCAACTTATTTGGAAATCTTATTGTTCTGCCTGTGTTATTACTGTCATTTTTCTCGAAATATTTAGGATTCTCTTTTACAAAAACACAGGCATCTTTGATGTACATGCACGGTAGTGGTAATATACATAATCTTTTAAAAAGAGGCTTACAACTTTCTAAAGGCCCTACGTTGCAGATAGCCCTTATGCATTTCTTTTAAAGGCGAAATGCTCTATTTACGTCCATAGAATTACCCCACAGTAACAAACCATATGATAGAACGGTTGCTACATACCCATGATATGCACTTAAGGCCGCATTCATTGATACTGTTTAGACCAAACGCCTTAGGGCATAAATAAATCTGTCTAACTTTGTGCATACATAGTCAATGTGGAATTTCCAATTACAATTCTTGTCATAAACTATACCTAAGAACTTGAACGTGTCAACTTCATCAATTTTTATATCGTCATATGTAATAGTTTTTGGTAATGTAACCGCGTTATAATTATTGAATTGCATCAATTTTGGTTTACTCAAGTTTACTTGTAGTCATTAAGCCATTTTATAACATCTTTTAAAGCATCATATATTTCCTTATCATATGTCATTTTATTTTTACATTTAATTAATATCGTTGTATCGTCCGCAAATAATACATAAGGATGATTGGTTGCCGACGTAATATAATTGATATAAGTTAAAAAGAGAAATGGTCCTAATATACTTCCTTGCGGCACTCCTTTTTTGGTACACGTATATTTTGACCTTTATACACTATATACACTTTCCTTATACCGTTTTCTATCTTAGCAACTTCTGTGCATACCTTTCTGTCATGTAGATATGATTTCACCCATTCATGTGTTCTACTCTAAAATGCTAAAAGATTTCTACTCATCCTTTGTCAAGTTCTATTTAATCATCGTTTCATTTCTTCAATTTTCCTTCATTCAAATATAAAATTACTCTTCGAATATTTTCAAAGAGAAAATTGTCATTAACAACAATATCTTTTACTTCCATCATTACAAATTCGACTGCTGAAGAAACTGCTTTCCATTCAATTTTACTATTTAGAATATGCTTTATTGAACACCCCGCTAAAAATAGATGTACAATTACTCAGTATTAGGTACTTTTAGCGTGCAATTGGGCGGTCTTATCGCAGATTAGCAATCTCGTCCAGAAAAAAAATATATACAAATGAGTACTTTTAGAGTACAGAATTTGATAAGAGTACGGTTTGCGATAAAAGAGTACAAAATCCAGTAAATGAGTATGGTTGCTCGTGTCAGCTAGTAATTGTATATATTAAATTCCCTGCATATGGCCTTGATAACCGATTTTGTCGATGTTTAATCAATTTTCTAGATTTGTTTCTACATAGGATAAGTTTTATTTAAGTTTATAATGAAAACAATCTTTTAACACTGAAATTACGTTCGGTACGAGTTCTGCTGTCAAATAAGTTCTATAAAGCATCAAATACAGAAGATCTTTACCACAATTTGATAGAATGTGTTCGAAACGAGTCGCAACGACAGGAGATTATGTGCCGGTTTCCTGCACTCCGAGAGGTTGGCGGCTGTAACAGTGCTCTAGGGCATCCTTTAACAGAGGAGGTCAGGGCCCTGTTGCGGCTGTATAAAAAAGGAATTCGTAGTGTGTATCGTCAGTAGTTTTTAATTTACTTGTAGTGTATTTTGAATAGAAGACTGTACGGAGTGACTTAGTCTTTCTGAGACCAAGCTCCTTTAAATAAAAATAAAAAAAGCATCAAATACGTGAAGCCGTACTTAAAGTGTCAAGTCTTAGTATAAGCAGGCGAAGTTCCGCGGGTTTGCCAGAAGACAGAATACCTACCTAGTCTAAAATACTTACAACGAAAATATCAACTGAAAAGAGGTTTATTAAAACTATTATCTAAACTAATCTATGGGGAGACAGAATTAAAAAAAAAAAAATAATAGTATGTATAAAGAGTAGTGTCCACATGTGAAAGTGATATTGAAAGGAGAGTGAATGCAGGGAATGTGGTAAATGGTGCTCTGCACGCCTTTATGAATAGCCTGATGGTGTCTCAAAGGGCCAGACTGACTGTGCATGGAGGAGTGTTAGCAGAAGAAGCACAGAAGTAAAATAAATGCGGTAGAGATGAGAGCGATGAGAAGTATGAGTGGATTAAAACTGAGCGACAGAGTAAGAAATAGTGTGATAAGAGAATGTTGTGGTATAAAAGAAGATGATTTGGGCATGTAGAGAGAATGAATGAAAGGAGACTGACAAAAAGAATTTATGAGTCAAGAGTGAATGCGAAAGTTGGAAGGGGAAGACATTTTAAATAAGGCCCAAGTCAAGAGTGCTCTAAACCGACGAACTTGTATGAAAGATTTAATGAGAATGAAAGAAGCGAAGGAGATATGCAAGGATCGTGGCAAGTGGAAGGACGTTGTCTCTGCCTACCCCTATGGGAATGAGGCTTGATGCTATGTATGTATGTATTGTTTGGGTAGGTACTGGCCCCTAAAATACTACGCGTTTTCTTAGTTTAGGGGTCAGAATGTCACAATAAACAATTTAATTTAATTTCACTCATATATAAAGAGCATCATTGCTTCAGAACTTGCTTTAAGCTTGAGAAACATAGTTTTAGAACTTGGAAACTATTACGTGATCCATTATGACGTAATATTTTCATTAGTCAATGTAAGGCATTCTCTGTCACCTAGTTCTCATTATCGTCTCTTATATCACTCCTCTTATGGCAACTGCGACAAACTGTTTATTTATTTATTTTCTATTACAATGCAGGCTGCAAAACAGCACTTATGAACCTCATTGCACTTATTATTATAAATACATATAATATAATGTGGCACCATCAGCTAAGTCCATCCTGTTTGTCGTTTATACAGTCACTGATATTATAATAGGCCTTGTGAAATGAGGCTTTTTTAAATTTGTTTTCTAAATTTTCAGTCTGGCAGTCCCGTTATTGATTTTGAGATTTAATTTTAAAAGCAAATTCCATTCTCAATAAAGAATTATCTTGTCTTTGCTAATCTTACAGTTGGTTGGTAATAAGAATTTAAATTAATATTTATTTAATAATAATTGTGCCCATTGTACTTTTTATTTTTGTTTCCATCTTTGTTATTTTGTCTACACTCTAATGCACATCTACCAACTTTTTATCTGCTGGTAGATAAAGCTTTATACCTTTAAGCTTTAATAAAGTTTATAAATAAATAAAATTATTGACGGGTTCACGGGTTTAATGAATTCCTTGATTCGATCGACCCAATTATTTCAAATTCTTTTTATGCACGTTGATTTTTACAGCACTTATGATTCAATGTACGACGAATGTACGATTGTGAGTGAAGATAGAGAAAGACTTAGAATATCAAGTTACAAAGGTCCCTTTTCTGAATTGAATCCAATAATAAATAACCACGTCATCGAAACATGCTGCCCTGTCCAATGATTTGCTCAACTCAAGTTAAATAAAGTACAGATTGAGTACTTTATTAAAAAAACTATTGTAATAAAATAAAAAATCCATGTCTCAGTGTTAAATCGTGATGAATTTCGAAAATAAGCAAATAATTTTGATCTGTTTATTTATTTTTCTGGATTAACTCCGATTTAAAATGCGAGAAATCATTAAGTATGAGTTTTTCAGTCAACTAGGTTGCTTACAGCTAAAGTTTTCGAACCAAAGTAGCAACCAAGGTAGCAGAACCAAAGTCACCGACATAGCCCTTTCTTTTTTTTTTTTNCTAAAGTTTTCGAACCAAAGTAGCAACCAAGGTAGCAGAACCAAAGTCACCGACATAGCCCTTTCTTTTTTTTTTTTTCTTTTTCGTCCGCTGGGAAATGCTTTTACGCACGTACCCTGACCTGAATGGACCAGGAGTGTGGGACTCAACGTGAATTCGCAATACCCACTAAAACCCAGCGAAACCCTCTTCACCCGTAAGTGAGACATCATAGGTTCAGCTTGAGCATTCTTCCCTGTTGAACCGACATAGCCCTACGAATCGCGAATCTGAAGTGGCAATGGTCGGGGCACATAGTCCGATGAACAGATGGACGTTGGGGCCGGAAGGTGCTGGAATGGCGACCCCGCACCGGACGACGCAGTGTCGGAAGACCCCCCACATGGTGGACCGACGATATAAGGAGGGTCGACGATAGCCGCTGGAGCCAGGCAGCGCAAGATCGGGCCTTGTGGGCATCATTTCGTGAGACTTATGTCAGCAGTGGACGTCCATCGGTTGAAGCGACGACGACGACGAGGACGAGGTTGCTTACACAGGGCCTTTCTTTAACTCCGACATTTAAGTTACACAGAGGTCAAATAGCATACAATCAGTTATGGGTTAGTTTAGGGATTCTTTAGTTGAGAGGTTCTATAGTTGTGGCAATGCATTAACGTCCTACCAGAGGCCATCTCACGCATTGGACAGAGTTATAGATCCATCATGCTGCTGCATTGTGGGTTGGCAGACGTAGTACACAAATGCATTCTCTATTCCTTCACTCTCATAGTTCGATGGGTCAACAAACTAACACGACGTGTTCTTAACGTGCCCTACGCGGCACACCGCCAATTTCCCAACTTTAATCCAGCACCTCATGTCTGTAGCCCAATAAGACCACTACACCAGTGAGGGCATGCCCTATAGTTAATCAATCGATATGTTTGTTACAGGTACTACAAGTGCTTCCATGACAAGGATTTCCGAGGCTTAGTGTAACTTACACCCTAAATCGGCTCTAGTTGGATTAAAGTATCCCTCACAAACGCCGGAGTAAACATAGTTCACAATTACTTTTAGATTATCGTAATAAATTGCAATTTCAGTTGTTAAATATATAGTGATGTTATGATAAATGCTTGTTATGAGTGCTAGTGGTGGGGAAAATATGCTTGAGTATAGTTTTTGGTCGGTTTTTGTTGTGTTATGATGTGAAGAGAAGATGTCGAAGGTGCTTTCGGCGCTCGGAGGGGCGCTTCCTGATGAGAGGCCTCTGCTGTCTTTGCAAATAGTGGAGAGTGTGGCCAAGTGTCCCACGGGATATGTCGCTGTGAGTAAGACCTATGACGAGGATGCAGATGCAGGCCTGATGCGACAGTCGGGGCTATTTGGGAAGAAGCCCAGCCATTATATTTGCTTGTCTAAGTCTGAGGGTGAGTTAAAATACAGCATATTACTGTCCTACTTCTTTTTGTTTTTGTGTGTGCTTTACTATCAATCAATAGCGTTGATTAAGGGACTGGAATCCCAAGGTTATGGAGAAAGAGCTGACAAAAGGTAGTAAACATATTAACTGGAAATGGCAGTTCCACTTTTTTTAACATTGGTTGATACTTTTATACAGTTCGGGAGTGTGGGAGTAACCTAAAGGTCAGAATACCCACTAAAACCCAGCGGAACCGTCGACATCCTTGAGTGGTTTCCCTACACACTCTGGCACCCCTTATACAGCTGTCTCATTTCAATTATTCATGAACGGGGGAAGGAGATCTGCAAACCTATATACCCTGCTTCCTGCAGAAGAGCGCCTCCGTGGGAGAAATGGCAGTTTTTTTATTATATTGCTGATAGTTTAGCGCTTGACTGTGATCTCACCTGATGGTAAGTGATGTTACAGTTTTAGATGGAAGCGCGCTAACCTGTTGAAGGCGATGTACCTTTTACGTTTTCTACACAGCATCGTACCGGAACACAAATCTCTTTGTTTGGTGGTACGTCTTTGCTGGTAGGGTGGTAACTAGCCGCGGCCTTAGCTTCCTACCAGGGTGTATCGCCTCTTACCAGATTAGCGCGCTTCCATCTTAAACTGCATCATTACTTTCCATCCGGTGAGATCACAGTCAAGCCCTAAACTGTCAGCACTATAAAGAAAGCCTGCCAAGCCGCAGTGGAGCAGCGTGGTGGGTCTATGTTTTAAAACACGTGGGACTTTAATAGGTAAGTAACAGCCCATTAACGTCCCACTGCGTTAGAGCACAGACGGCTTAACACCACGCTGCTCCACTGTCAGGCATAGTACACGAATGTACTCTCTATTCCTTCACTCTCATAGTCCGACGTGACGGCAATTCGACACGACCTAAGAGAGATCGAGACGGCTTAACGTGCTCTCCGAGGCACGGGGGTGCATCACACCGCCAAATTTTTCCCAACTTCCAACAAACCCAGGACCTCATGTCTCTAGTCGAACATGTTAATCACTAGACCAACGAGGCACTTTAATAGGCTCCCTCTTACCTTTTTATAATATCCTAAATATGCTTGGCTGGGAATCGAATCCTATATTCCCAATAAGTAACACGTAAAATACTAGTAATATCTTTAGGCCAATAAAGCTGTCATAACTATAAAATATTATGATATTTGATCTAGCTTAGTTTAGAAGTGAAAATTTAGACATAAGTGAAGGACACCATCATTCGGTCAGTGTAATTTTTTATTATCATATCACATACAATTATTTACAGCTTTATTGGCTGTTATTTTTGAATTTCACTGAGGTTTATGACCCTGCGTAGATAAAACGAATGTATTCTCATCATCTCTTCGACGCTTTCAATATGGGTGTCGAAACAAACTGGACGTGACCTATTTTTTGTCAGCTGGACTCTTTGTACTCGTTGAAATCTTAGAAAAGCAATTGAATTATTTGTTTTAGGCAACTTTCAACTATTTTTAACTGCATTTATAACTGTACCAACCAATAAATTACGTATTGCTTGTGTATTCATATTTATTGATAAACGCTTACCTTTTCTCTCCTTTCTTTGATGGTCTTCCTATACGTTGAGTTGTCTGGAAGAGATAGCTAAATAGCGTTAAGACCGCCTATTGTACATTTGTAGAATTATTTAAGTATTTCTATCTATCTATATCCTTGCTTTTGTCCCATGTCAGTTGGGATCAGCTCTCCAATTGTCTTTGTCTCTTTTTATAGTGCTCATCCATATCATATGGACCTCATTTTTTCTCATTACGTGTCCAAACCAACGCAATCTACTTTCGCACCACTTTAAATGTTCCACGTGTATATTCATTCCGGACCCCGTCCATTCTCGAAACGCCCTCGGATCATCTAAATATACGCATTTCTGTGCAGTGCATCTCCTGTTCATCTTGTTTGCGCCTTGGGAAACATTTGACACCGTACAGAAACGCAGATCGTACAGCTCGTTTGTAGAAATAACCCTATAGGCATTTGAGAGTCACATAGCACTTTAGGTCCTCCACTACGAGGGAAGTTGGTCCAGATTGGACCTTCAGATGAGACTTTTGCAGTCTAATAACCATAGGAGACTCAGCTCTCATCCCCATCAACTCACTCCATTTTTGCCAACCAGTTCGAATTCTATAGTCAGTGTCTTCCTTGATGCTTGCATCAGATGTTAATATGAATCAGAGATATTTTAGATGCGATGATTTTCACGAATTCCCAAGAAATTACAGTACATATATTCCGCTTTCTTCCTGCTTACTCTGGAACCTCTACTTTCTAGTCGATTGCACCAAGACAGCTCGAGCTGCATGTCTTCAATCTGTTACTATAACTATATCATCTGCATATAGGATATTATATATAATTTTGTAGTTGCTCGTGCTCGTCAATGCTCGTCAGCATTGAAGAAAGCATAGCAAAGAGAGAGGCGAGGAACAGGAGATGGGGGTTTACCCAATTCCCCACATTGTAGTATAATTTTGGCCCACTTCATTCGGAAGGGTCAGGATGGAATGCCTCAACGAAGCTCTGGTCCTTCCATTCACGAATGACGAGGGCTTCCCTGGGTATTCTGATACTACTGGTGAATCACACACTCCAGTCTGTCCTCTGGACAATGTGGGTTTCATTTCCCAGCAACAAAAAGAGAAAACTTTTATTTAAAAACAAAAGGCATTTGGTATTACTTGAGAAACACCAAGTTCATGACAATTTTCTCTGTAACATTGTGAGAAACATTAGATAGTATACTACACACTTATATATTTTGGGTAGTTTGAGTTAGTGTTGTATTATTATTATTATATATCTAATAAAAAAAGCTGTAAAGAAACAATCGGTTTGGCTTTGCCTGGTTTAACTTATCCATTATATGGATGATATATATATGGCACACTCTAAATATTATCAATGTTTTTTGTGAGGAAGTAATTTTGGAATATCTGTAGCCTGCCAAAACGCAGTGGAACGGTGTAGTGAGTCTATTTGCTAAAAACCCCATCTCCTATAGGTTAAAAGTTCAATCCCCAGCTGTGGGATGTTAATAGGCAGCTACTTATTTAACTGTAACCTACTAGTCTTTTACGAAAAGCAATTTTGGGATATTTGTAACCTACTAAACTGCAGTGGAGAATTGTGTTGGACCTTTTCTCTTAAAATCCTCTCTCCTATGAGTTATAGTTTAGTGCCCAGCTTTGGGATGTTAAAAGACTGCTATATATCTATTTGTCTTTTACTATAAGCAATTTTGGTTTATTTGTAGTCTATCAAAACGTAGTGGAGCAGCTTGGTGAGCTAATCTCTATTTACCATTACTCCTATGACATAAATGGTCTGTGCCCAGCTGTGGGATGTTATTATGCTGTTACTTATATACTTGCACCCTACTTGCCATTTACTAAAAGCAATTTTGGGATACTTATAGCATACCAAACCGTAGTGGAGCAGCTTGGTGAGCTAATCTCTATTAACTCTCACTCCTATGACATAAACAGTCTGTGCCCAGCTGTAGGATGTTATTAGGCTGTTACTTATCAACCTGCACCCTACTTGCAATTTACTGAAAGCAATTTTGGGATATTTGTAGCATACTAAACTGTAGCGGAGCAGTGTGATGGGTCTTTTCTCTCAAAATACTGTCTCCTAAGACTTATAGGCCTGTGCCCAGCTGTGGGATGATGTTATGCTGCCTGTAGCCTGCCAAATCTCAGCATAGCAATGTGGTGGGTCTATTCTCTACAAACCCTCTCTTCTATGAGATAAATGGCCTGTGTCCAGTTGTGGGATGTTAATAGGATGCTACTTATCTACTTGCACCCTACTTGCCATTTACTAAAAGCAATTTTGGGATACTTGTAGCATACCAAACCGTAGTGGAGCAGCTTGGTGAGCTAATCTCTATTAACCCTCACTCCTATGACATAATCAGTCTGTGCCCAGCTGTGGGATGTTATTAGGCTGTTACTTATCTACCTGCACTCTACTTGTCTTGTACTAAAATCAATTTTGGGATATTTGTAGCCTACCAAACCGTAGCTGATCAGCGTGGTGGGTATTTTCTCTTAAAATCATCTCTACTATAAGTTATAGTTCTGTGCCCAGCTGTGGGATGTTAATAGGCTGCTACATATCTATTTGTCTTTCAATAAAAGCAGTTTTGGGATATCTGTAGCCTGCCAAATCGCAGCAAAGCAACGTGGTGGGTCTTTTCTCTAAAGACCCTCTTTTCTATGAGATAAATGGCCTTTGTCCAGTTGTGGGATGTTAATAGGATGCTACTTATCTGCTTCCACCCTACTTGCCATTTACTAAAAGCAATTTTAGGATATCTGTAGCTTACCAAACCGTAGTGGAGCAGTTTGGTGAGCTAATCTCTATTAACCCTTACTCCTATGACATAAACAGTCTGTGCCCAGCTGTAGGATGTTATTAGGCTGTTACTTATCAACCTGCACCCTACTTGCAATTTACTGAAAGCAATTTTGGGATATTTGTAGCATACTAAAATGTAGCGGAGCAGTGTGATGGGTCTTTTTTCTTAAAATACTGTCTCCTAAGAGTTATAGGCCTGTGCCCAGCTGTGGGATGTTATGCTGCCTGTAGCCTGCCAAATCTCAGCATAGCAATGTGGTGGGTCTATTCTCTAAAATCCCTCTCTTCTATGAGATAAATGGCCTGTGTCCAGTTTTGGAATGTTAATAGGATGCTGCTTATCTACTTGTAACCTACTTGTCATTTACTAGAAGCAATTTTGGGATATTTGTAGCCTGCCAAAACGCAGTAGAGAATCCCGGTGGGTCTTTTCTCTTAAAATCCTCTCTCCTATGAGTTATAAGCCTGAGCCCAGTTCTCTTTAAATAAATATTACAAGCTTTTATCGCAATTGCTCAAACAAAATCGTCATCCACAGTGAAGGTTACATGTAATTTGCTCAAACGTCTGTCAGACGCACTTGTCGCCAATAAAATAGGTCCACGGGAAATCGTTATTACATCCACTCGCATCCTAATAATGACGAGATGATTGCTCGAATGCTTCTGGTACATTCGATACAATTTTATAATGCCGGAGGTTATCAAGTCACCAATTATAATAATAAAAGTCGGTTATCTTTACGTAGTATAAAATGAAAACGGCTCCGCTGTCTTTTCCTTTAGATCTTTTAAACAATGCAACGGATTTTAATGCTAACTTAGCAATAGATAGAGTAATTCAAGTGGAAGGTTTATATGTATAATACATACATATTATAGTACTAAACCTTAAGAAATATATCAAAATAATGTGCTACGGAATGATATTTCTTAAAAAGATTTGATGTTATATATTTGTCTTTAAAGAATAACCCGCATTAACCATTTTTATATTTCACACAGTACGAAAAAATTGTGTTATTCACTAAACTATTTTATATAATGTTTTTTGGTAGCATTAATTTAGGTAAATTGGTTTACAAATAAGAAACATACCGCATTTACTAAAATTTACTTTTGATAGATTCCACTACGGCAAATTCTGACCAAGTTTTACATACCGTAAAAGACATAGTTTGAATTTTTTTTAATAACACCCGCGCAACCCCCCTTGCGGGTGGAATTTCGTAAAACCCGTTCTTAGCTGACCTCTACTCGCCAAAAGGAATAATCCTACCAAATTTCAAGTCTCTACGCCTTATGGTTCCAGAGATATCGTGATGAGTCAATAGATACCTGGACATCTCTTTTATATATATAGATATATATAGATTAAACCTTTCGTAAGCGAGTTTTTTATATATTTACTTAGAACTTATCACTCAATTAAAAAGATGATATCATCACCGCCTCGTTTGCCACTATACTTACCTATAAACAAATAAGTTAGGTATTTATATTTGCATATTTAAGTCGGATTTTCCTGAACACTCATACAAATCTATAACGGTTAATATGAGGCAAATTAATGCCCTGTTATCTTTCTACGTTGTTGACCCAATAAAGTCAAAGTCAAAACTGCCTCATTGGTCTAGTGGTTAGCATGTTCGACTACAGACATGAGTTCCTGGGTTCGAGTCCCGGGTTGGGCCAATTCAAAAATCAATATTGAATTTTCTATTAAGATTTTTCAATATTTACCCGAAGTTGGGCAGTTGGCGGTGTGATCCACCCCCGTGCCTCGGAGAGCACGTTAAGCCTTCAGTCCTGCGCCTGATCTCTCTCCGGTCGTGTCGGATTCCCGTCACATCGGACGAGAGTGAAGGAATAGAGAGTGCACTTGTGTACTACCACTGCCAATCCGCAGTGGAGCAGCGTGGTGGGTCTATGCTCTAAAAACCCTCGCTCCCTGGAGTGAGGAGGCCTGTGCCCAGCAGTGGGACGTTAATGGGCTGCTACTTACTTTTACTTATTTACAAAGTCAAAATATCTTTATTCAAGTAGGCCTATTACAGCACTTTTGAATCGTCATATATCGTTTTTTTCTACATATTATTTAAATGAATGACTGATGATAACATTAAAGAACGACTTACAATCTAAAGTTACGAGGGTTCCTTCGCACCCTGATCTGAGAAGAGCCCACAACAAACTCAGTCGGGTGCACGTTTTTTTTTTTTGTTATCATCATTACAATATTTATAATTTATTCTATATCTATATACGTATAGAGAGCAATTCATTCACTCCCACGCTTTTTTGTCTTCCAAGTATTCTTTCAAATATATAACAAGGATATAGACACGTAAGTAACAGCCCATTAACGTCCCACTGCTGGGCACAGACTCCCTCGCTCCGAGGAATGAGGGTTTTTAGAGCATAGATAGACCCACCATGCTGCTCCCCTGCGGATTGGCAGGCATAATACACAAGTGGACTCTCTATTCCTTTCACTTTCAAAGTCCGATGTGACGGCAATCCGACACGACCGGAGAGCGATCAGGCGCAGGACCGACGGCTTAACGTGCTCTCCGAGGCACGGGGGTGAATCACACCGCCAACTTCCTAACTTCGGGCAAATATTGAGAATATCTTAATAAAAAACTCAATATCGATTTTGAATCGTCCCGACCCGGGACTCGAACCCAGGACCTCATGATTGTAGTCGAACATGCTAACCACTAGACCAATGAGGCAGTTGACATAGACACGTGGATTATTGTTAAAGCGTGGGGTGCTTTGTATGAAATTTTTCAACTATGCATTTCGGAATTAAGACTAATAAAATTAAAAGTGCGTGCGTACAAAGTATGTACACATGTCAGAAATGACACCTCTTTGGCAAAGTTATGTTTAAGTCTTGTTTATATTTATACAAATGTAAAACTTAAGATTTCCGAGACTTATAGGGAGGGAAAAGGATTTAATTGAAAATACAAATTTATTGAAAACTCAAATGACGAATTGTAAATAAAAATGACACGTGTTTTTGTTTTTGAATTTAAAACTTAGAAGGAGCATTTTCAACTAATAGCATAGAAAACGCTGCACATCTTCGTGACGATAAAATATAAAATAAAAATTTTGCATTAATTTCTAAATTTTAAATTGAAAAACAAAATTTAATTAATACTTTCTAATATTGACAAAAATCACGTGGCATTTTTATTTACAATTCGTAGTTTGAGATTTCAATGAATTATACGTATTAATTATAGACACTTTATATTTTAATGACAATTTCATTAAAGTCTCGGAAATTAAGTCTCGGAAATTTATCTTGTATAAATACAACCATAACTTCTGACATTTTACTTTGTACGCACGCACTTTTAATTTATTTTTGCATTTGTTTTTGACATTAACAACGACCAATATCTAATCGTTACTGTGTGTAACACATATTTTTATTAAATTAGAACTACTTGCAATTATCTTCAGCTTTTTTATTTATTGATTCTATATATTATTTTTGAAGATATATTA
This sequence comes from Elymnias hypermnestra, assembly GCA_015832385.1. Classification (NCBI taxonomy): domain Eukaryota; kingdom Metazoa; phylum Arthropoda; class Insecta; order Lepidoptera; family Nymphalidae; genus Elymnias; species Elymnias hypermnestra. The sequence goes on along the minus strand of JACTOM010000912.1, from coordinate 4,679,447 downwards.
AATATTGCAGGAGTGCCAGGGTACGTAATGGATGGTGTGATGGTGCTAGGTGAGAGGGAGGCAACACCTGCCGGGTACAGTGTCGCTGGTAGGACTGGCAAACGACGTTTATGCACTAGAGTGTCACGACAGACCCCAGGACGCGTACCCACCACACCTCTAATTACAGACATCATTGTTTGCTCCAAAATGAGAACTGCACCGCAGGGTTTTATACTTGCCGGGTAAGTTGCTTGTAACGTGACAGGTGAAATCTTAATAGAAAACTCAATATTGATTTCTGAATCCGCCCGACTCAGTACTCAAATCCAGGACCTCATGTCTGTAGTCGAAGACGCTAACCACTAGACAAATGAGGCAGTTTTTTATTTATTTATTTAGAATACACCATCGACTTATCACTAGACATTCTTATGAATTTGCAACATAGATTCGTTCAGTATGACTCGCCATTGGAATATAAATTTAAATTAAGTGTGATGTAAACAAAAAAAAAAGAGAAATAAAAACATGCAAATAAAGAAAAATAATGAATACCAAAATTAAAAGTAACTTAGTCTAAAACAAAAATCTAAATACTTTTGATTTTGACAAATTTTATATAATTGTCACAACCGAGTAAATCAATATTGCCCTTCCGTGAGACTTTGTTGTGTTTCCATAAGTCTGTCCAAAGGAGCATATCTTCTGACATTGGTCCTAGAGCAATTTAAATTAAATATATTTATATGGTTCCTTGGGACAGATTTTGGTACATTAATATTAATTTTCTCAATAATACCTGAACAATTAATTTAGCCATTTTACGCCGTGATTCTAAGGAACTCTGTTTAAAATGAGATAATCTAGAGTGATAGTTTGAACGGTAAGGGCAGCTTTTGTCCATAAAAGCCAGAAACCTGGTAAAGCTACGATGCACGCGTTCAATTCTTTCGCTATGGGTTTTATAGAAAGGGTTCCAAATGGAGGAGGCATACTCGAGACTACTTCTTATAAGGGATTTATATAAAATTAGAACAGTCTTTTGAAGTCTTTACAACTTGCAAGCATGTAATGTCATTCTGTCAATATGTTCTATAAAAGTCAACGTTTTAAGTAGATATGTGCGATTTGTTATTGTTTGTAGTATACAGTCAAGTCATTGTTCGATTAACGAAGATCTCAATACAATGCTGGATGACCTCAGCAGAGTTTCTCAACAGGTGGGCCTGAAAATGAACATGGATAAGACGAAAATTATGTCTAATATCCATGTACCGCCTCACCCAGTCATCGTTGAGAACTCAGCTCTCGAAATTGTTGACGAGTACACATACCTGGGACATATAGTCCAGCTAGGTAGATCCAATTTCGAGAAGGAGGTCAACCGCCGAATCCAACTCGGTTGGGCTGCGTTCGGGAAGTTACGCCAGATATTTTCGTCTGATAACCCTCAGTGCCTGAAGACCAAAGTCTTCGAACAGTGCGTGTTGCCAGTGATGACCTACGGTTCTGAGACATGGTCGCTGACTATGGGCCTCATGCGGAAGCTCAGAGTCACTCAGCGTGCGATGGAGAGGGCTATGCTCGGAGTTTCTCTACGTGATCGAATCAGAAATGAAGAGATCCGTAGTAGAACCAGAGTCACCGACATAGTCCTGCGAATCGCGAACCTGAAGTGGCAATGGGCGGGGCACATAGTCCGAAGGACCGATGGACGTTGGGGGCCAAAGGTGCTGGAGTGGCGACCCCGCACCGGACGGCGCAGTGTAGGGAGACCCCCCACAAGGTGGACCGACGACATAAAGAGGGTCGCCGGTAGCCGCTGGAGCCAGGCGGCGCAAGATCGGGCCTTGTGGACGTCATTACGTGAGACCTATGTCCAGCAGTGGACGTCCATCGGTTGAAGCGACGACGATGACGACGACGATTGTTCGATTAACGCGATGTATTGTTCGCAGACACTAACAAACTGTAAGGCATTCGCTATCTTAATAAATAACATCATGCAATCCGTTGTACATCAATTGTAGCATATTGTGACGAAGCATTTAAACATTTTTAAGAGACTTCAAAAAAAGGAGGAGGAGGTTATCAATTCGTCTGTATTTTTTTTTATGTTTGTTACCTCATATCTCCCGACTGGGTGGACCGATCTTGATGATTTTTTTCAATGAAAGGTGGTGCTCGTCATAGGGTCCCATTTTTTTTAAATCCAGTTCCAATGATGGGAAACCAGACCCATGGGAAAACCGGATAAGTTAAATTTGCATTAAGCATGTGCGCGACAAATATGGACGAATAACTCAAGATCACGCCAACCGATTTCGATGATTCTTTTTATTGGAAAGGATATACTTCAAGGGTTTTTTTGTGATAGTTTGGTTAGGTTCTGATGACTCAATCCATGAATTCTTAGGAGCAAATGAGTTGCCTACCGTAACTTCGGTATGGTCAAGTGCTAGTCGCAGTTAAATATGAAGATCAATGGAAATCCTCAACGGCTTACAGTAAGGGTGCGGTTTATGGCAGAAAATATAAGTGTCTGTAATCAAATAGCAATGACCTTACGTTTGTTGCTGCATTGCAACACCTTTACTTCAGATTCACTAAAAATCAAGAAATAAATATAAATTTTAAAAGACTCCAAAAATAAGAATAAATCAATTACGTACACCTCTTTTATACCCTCGTCTCGAATGTAACCAATACCGTCACACCAATGTGTCTCACAGGAAGGCAATAAACTTAGAGGCAATTTGCCTCGTATGGTTTCTACACAGCATCGTACTGGAACATAGATCTCTTGCGTAGTGGTAAGTCTTTGCTAGTAGGGTGTTAACTAGCCGAACCCACCCACCAGTATAGACAAACAAATTAGAAAATCAATTTCCTGAATTCTCCCTACCAGGAAACCAACCGGGTACCTCTGCTAGCAAAGGGTCGTCTGGACCTGTACATGGTTTCCTTTCGGTATGACGCTGCGTAGAAACTATAAGAGGCTACTTGCCTCTTACTTAAATTTAGTACTCTTACTTGTACATGAATATCTGAGAGTGCCATTACGGAAGCAATAAATGCTCAATTACTTTAATTAATTATTACAGTAAAGTAACTTTCTCAATATTCACTACTTCATAGTTCACAACATTTTCTTCAATGTTCTCACAATCACAGATTGCAAATGAGTGCATCGCAACAGAATGACTCCCAACAGAGTGATCCTAACACTGAGAACCAGCCTATTTATAGCACAACGTTTGCACTTGATATATCCGGTATAATGACAAAGTACCATGACATCCGATTGTTAACCACATTTTACTATTATGTCAACTTGAATATATTTATGAATGAATCATAATATCCGGTATAAAGACATATTTAGTATCATGACCAACAGACGCTTCTATTTTTTTATGTATAAATTTAAGTAACAAATATATCAAAATCTAACCGAATGTAACAAATTTAGCTCTTAACCGACAATATATTAGCAGTAAACTTATTTTATTACATTGTGACGATCTGGACCCCTAGAACCATGATCTAAAAGTGACATTATGAGGATTTCTCAAATAGGAGAGGAAGGGGAAGATATTATTGTATTTCTGGGAATTTGTGTTATAGATAATCTTAAAATTTCAGCGAAATCAACGGTAAAGTAGTGTGCTACAAGGTAAGCGGAGGGAGCTCGGATACTTCGCCCACGCACTTGCCCAACGACTACGAGAACGTGGTCAGCAACATCACGCCTGAGGCTGCGAGAAGGTGCGTTCTCAAAAAAAAAAAAAATCTCTCTCTCTCTCTCTCTCTCTCCCACACTCACATGATTGTTCTATTCATTTTGCTATAATAGGAAGGAAGAAAAACACAATTTTCTTTAAAAAAAAATTGCTGTCGTGGTAGTCATAATATTCAAGCCTATCTAAGGTATTTCAGAAGGAGTGTTTAATACAAAAATTTACTTTATCACGCCATATACAAGGTGTTAGGAGACCGCTCTTGAAAACGAAGATAGACGATACTAAAGACACCTTTGATGAAGGGACGGAAAAATCCATCATGATTTGATTTAAAAAACCTTTTTTAAAACGTTTTATTATCATTATTTACGCTCCATCATGTTAGTACAGCGTAATGAAACATTACTTTACTAAAAGTTGTAAAGGCCTACTTGAATAAAGATATTTTGAATTAAAAAAACCACCTATGAAACACAAAGTTTAAAAACAGATGACGCTCGGGTCAACGAACGGTTGTAGCTGGTGTGCATGTAAAGCGAATTTGCTAAAACCACCGCGCCGTCCTCTTGAACGCACGGGTTAACGACCACGACATGGCGCGGCCGAGCGTTCTTTGACCCTTGCATCAGCTGATATGGATGTTGTGTTTAATTGATGTTTTTTTTGTTTTGAGTAAATGTATTTGTTATGAAACTGTCGTTTCATTTATCTGTACTAACTTCTGTTTTTATCGTACTCTGTTTATAACGATGCAATTAGTTAAGGTGTGGCAATAATTATTAAACTCCCTCCACAACTATTAAACTGAGAGCTATCGCTTTATATTTTGCAGTTCGTTGTCTGTTAAATTGTACAACCAGTTGAAATTGCGATGGACGAACTGTACCGGGTATAGATATCCTTTTCTTACATTGGCATGGTGTTCTTGCTGCGAAAACTGTTTTGTTTTAAATTTTAAATCGCACTGGGTTCTGGTGGTTTTCTTTTCCATTAGCATGGTGTTATATTGCGACAGTTTCTCTAAAATATCCGATATTGTTAATCGGCACGATTACGTTGTGAGTCATTACAGGTGTTTTTAACATCAATTATATCATGATCATATTTATATTCATATATATTACGATAAAAGCTTGTTGATGATTTTAAATTATCCTATCGCTATAATGATTTCTGAATTAATAATCATATATTAGTTTGATGTGTATTTATTCATTATTGTATTCGCACGCCAATGGTTTTGTATTAAAAAAAAATCTATACTAATATTATTAATGCGAAAGTTACTATATTTGTCTATATACATACAAAACATCAAACCTCATTGTCCTTCCACTTGCCACGATCTCCTTCGCTTCTTTCATTCTCATTAAACCTTTCATACAAGTTCATCGGTTTAGAGTACTCTTGACCCTTATTTAAAATGTCCTGGATTTGGTTCATTAACGTTCGCCTTGGTCTTCCCCTTCCAACTTTTCCATTCACTCTTGACTCCTAAATCCTTTTTGTCAGTCCTTTCCTTTCATTCATTCTCTCTACATGCCCAAACCATCTAAGCATACCTTTCTCAATTTTAGTCATTACACCTTCTTTTATACCACACAACGTTCTCTTATCACACTATTTCTTACTCTGTCACTCGGTTTTAATCCACTCATGCTTCTCAACGCTCTCATCTCTACCGCATTTATTTTACTTTTGTAATTCTTCTGCCATACCCAACTTTCACTACCATACACTCTTGCATGCACAACCAGTCTGACTCTTTTATATTTGTGTAATATCTAAATAAAGTTGAGATTTGGTTTATAGATAGACTAGTCCTTACAAGACTTAAGGCAAGTTTTAGAATGAAAACTTACATGCGTTTTCCATGCGTCACGCTCGTCTTTGTAACGCCTCTTTAGAGTAAAATCGGTTCTCGTTAAGTAACAGAAGGAAAAATAGCTAACGCGTCGCTTTTATATTTTAATATGACATCATTGATATTGCATTATTGAGATTAGTTTATACGCAATTATAATATACAAGGTGTTAGGAGACCGATTCCGATAACGAAGACAGACGAAAGTACTAACGACACCTTTGATGATGGGACGGGAAAAAAGTTTTATTAGCATTATTTACGCTCCAGCATGTTAGGACAGCTACGTGAAACGAAAGTTTCACAAAAAAATTATTTAAAAGTGCAAGTCAGAAGTGACACGTCTTTGACAAACTTGTTTTTGAATTTAAATTTTTTAATAATAATAATAACGAATTAGCATAAAAAAACGCGGCACACCTTGGTGACGCTATTCTCGCGTCTAAAGAAATTTCACTTCAAAAACCAACAATGTAACACAAAATCAAAAAGCTGACGGTCGGGTCAACGAAAGCACGGGCGCAGCGCGGCGGTTTTTCGCCCTTTCGCTCAATTTGGAAGCGGTCTCCTAACAAGGTGTTATTATAAATATAATATACGCTTTATTACTGTATATAACAAAAATAATGCTGTATTTCATATTATTAACATTGCTCTAATATATTTTTCATTTCTTTCGTTTGCCATTAACAACACAACAAGTCTTTGAAGTGACAATTTTTGTAAGGCATCAGAAATCCAGAAAATAGTGTTTCTTTTTACAGATTAAGACCAGTACCAGATCGGCCTCCGAAGCTCTCCCCCTTAGTGGCAGAGCTCAACAACCTCAATCTAAAATCACCATCAACGTACCCCAATATTGAAGAGTTCGTCACAGATCACGATTACGAAGCTCTAAGTCCGTCTTATAACTTAAAACCTTCGAGACCAGCACCTCGTCCTCCTTCTGCGAAGTCTCCGATCCCCTACAGCAGTCCTGGACCGACGTCCCCTGCTGCTGCGGGCAGGAAGAAAGGCCCAGCTCCTTTACCCAAAGCCTCGAATTATCAGACTCTTGGCGGGTACAGTGGTTTAGAGGGGGTGCCTTTCGTGCTCAACCCGAAGTTGCGCGGGCTGCCTAGTGATACAATGGTGAGAATATTTTTTTTATATTTTATTTTACAGTGATTTTAATGAAATTTTGATATTTCTAAATATATAAATGTTATTCCAGACGCAGTTACCAGTGATCAAGACTCGAACCCGTTTCGATCTCGACCGCGACTATTGCTACAATTTCACAGTAGAGCGACAGACGTGATGCGATCACTTGTGGGACGTGGACTTACACAGGAAAGCTCAAATTTTCATCCTCCTTAGTCCTTAAACTTCCAATCGTCTACTAAAATTATTATTAGACAAATGTAGCGTCTATTCACGTCCATTCATCGACATTTGTTTATCGAAAAATGGTCACGTAAATTCTCTATTACCTATTATAATCTATCAAACAAAGTTATATCTATTACAGTCTTCATATGTAATTAATAATATCCTTGTAGGTGGTTATCTCGTGCTAATTTAATGGCGACATATATTATTTAGTTGAAGATATACTTGAATGGCTATTTTGTTGCTTTAAATGAGGGTATTACATACTTGTAAATATCAAGTCCTATACGGCTCGAAGGACCAAAAACGTTTGTTCATAAAACCGGTTAACAAGATTTTTTTGCGAGATAACAGGCTTCCCGCCGTTTGACTTCCGTCATTATATACAATATATCATATAGGAGACAAACTGAACAAATTTAATTACCATAAAAATGGTTTTAGTGAGTTTTTTTTAGAAGATATAAGCTTAACAATTTCGTTATACATAATAATCGCCTCACTTTAATCTCTTAAAAAGATTACTTTTTCACGATTATTGCAACATTTTTCATTGATGCTAAATGGGTTATCCAAAGCTCAAATATTTTTTCAAAAGCTCATATATATGCTCGAATTTGAGATATAACATTGTTTCATATTTCTTGAGATTGTCACAGATTTACAAAAAAATATTCGTTATTTGTCACAAAATTTGTAGGATATTAATTTTTTACACAATGTGTACATGCAATTTATTTTGGAAATCTTTATTTTACAATAAAATTATCTACTTTTTTCTCTACGCACAATATTTTTTAATTTATATGAATTAATGTATTGTAGAACAAATATACTTTAAATCACTTTTTTAATAGCAAATGCAATATTTCTGTATTTAATTACAAAAGGAGTCCGTTATGACATACAATATTATTTAATTTTGGCCAAAGGGAATAGTCTTTCAACTTTCTAGATAGTATTTTACTAAATGTAAAGTAGAAATCTTTGTAGTTTCTGTCACGAATTGCAATTTATCTAATTGTTTTTTTTTTATGATTTAAATCCTCTTCAAACTTTCTGCATTGCTTTAAAACACAAGTTGCCACAACTCAGACTTTTCTGTGTATAAACTAAATAACTGTAAAGGTGATTTAAATACCATATTACTATAATTTAAAATCTATATTATATTCACTGTCAACCTATTTTTTATATCAAAGTAATGCATCACTATAAAAATTACGGTCACGAAAATACGGCTCGAAGGACCATATTATAAATTAAATGAAATTCGAATTTTATTTTACTTTTGCATTTTAATTGCAATTACATGTAAAATTAGTGTTTTTGTTGATATATGTATTGTTATCTTTTTAAACTTTCCTTTACATAATGCAATGTTTACAATGGTCCATTTCTTTTGCCAATTTTAATAGGTTTTTCTTTTGGAGTTACAAAAGTGGTTATTTAAATAAGTGATTACATCTTAAAGTCGGTCATCGAAACCATCATATCATGTTTAATTATTTAAATGTAAAATTGACAAAATAAAGTGTTGTGATGAAATGTAGCGAGGCCTTTACAGCCATTAAATGAAATGCCATAGAGGAATGTGTATTTGTTTTCTAAGCTTACTTGTAAACATTGAAAATAATAATAATTTCCATTCTTCTCTGTGATTACAATTAAAATACTATCATGATAGATATGTATATAGATACGACATATAAATACGTTGAAATTTTAAGCAAAAATTAAAAAAATAATTATATAACCGTTCAATATATTCTTTAACACGTTCCCAATGCTATGTGCCACCACTGGTACATTCGCCACTGTCCCAAGGGACGACTTGTACCATTTGTGATACAAAGAATGAAATCAATTTAATGAGTATTTCTATTAGTGAAAAGGGAAAAGGTAGTTGTATGATATAAAACTATTTACTTTCACAAGTTTTTTTTTAAAACAAACCTTCGGTGGGAACGTATTAAAAACTGTTAATCTTAATGCAAGATTACCTCGATGAATATTGACCTGGCAGAGTTGCAATATGGTCGGGTTAACACATTGACTGCCCATGCAAAATTGCAAAGTTACCGGGGGCGCCCAATTTTGCTTTTGTGTTGTATAGCTTTACTAATACTTGATATTCTTAAAGCATAAATTTCTTTTTATTATTTATACATAAATGATTTAAAAAAATTATGCCTTAAGGCGTGGCGGGCCCCGCTTTAAAATTTCCATCTCTGGTGCCCATCAAGCCCGAAGGCGTCATTCGTATTTTAGATAATATATATGTCGGAAATAAGAGAGAAGAGAAGCACCATAGAACATAGCATAAGGTTCTCCGCCGACATCGTCATTAGTGGCATCTATAATTCAATCTCCATACTGTGAGCGTCGGTGGGTAATGTTGGTGCAATCAAACACTTTAATAATTAACTCGGATTATAATGTTCCCGATATAAATTTACATAAACACATTAATAATAATAGCTAGGAACGCGACAGTTTCAATAGTCGACCGCTCTGGCGGACCGTCATTCTTAAACTGGAGAGACGCGCGCCGTATTGTCGCAATAGACTCTGTCCCACGCCGATAGATAGATGGCGCCAGCGTTGCACAGGCTATTGCACTCCGACATATGAAATTAACTATTTAGTACAACATATAATATTTAACATAAAAAACCAAACTTCGCTACTGTATAACCAGCAGAGTCCCGGTTTACGTCTTCTACGGTCACGTCTTTCCAACGAGTAATTCTCAATTCCTGAGTAGTTTTTTTCTGATAAAAGCTGTTTCACTGCTTGTTCGATTGTCTGATCGCAAATAAATTGTAACAGGTCTTAGTCAAAAAAGAAATTGAAATAATCGACTGGTTCTCCGTTACGAGGCCCACTCTGAATGCATTTCTTCCAGTAAATATTTCCATTTCACCATTAGCTGTCCACGATAGTCCAAGCTTAACCAGATGTCAACGGCCTGCAAATTTTGAAGTGGTCGTGATAGTAGTGACTGTATTTCATTTACTCACTGCAAAGTGCAATTGACTATCGCCCTCCTCGTCGGAAGATTACTCTTCTTCATTACTAAAGTCAAAGTCTTTGGCGGTGCCATCATTATGAAGCAAAAAATCCTCTATTTCCATATCATTTAGTAGATTAGAAGTGATTTCTTTGCGCAGTCGCTTAGACCTAAAAGAGCGTTTACTAACCATTATTATAAAAAAAAACTTGTAACCAAGACTTAATACTGTGTGATGCCCACGCAAACACAATGTTCTCAGATTGAAGCATGGGAGCACCTGAAGCATAGAACATTCCATAGACCGATCAGGCCATGCAGCGGGAGGGGCATCCGCAACCCGGCTTACTTCCTGCCGAAAAGCATAATGGGCAGTCAATGCGTTTCGAACTGAAACAGAAAAGTTTGATGATGATGATGATTGGTTAACTAGAGTTAGAATGTGGTAGGGTTAATAAAAAGAACAACAGTTAAACTAATTTTGTTGGAAATTTAAAAAAAAACTACACAAAAAATGTATTGAACAAGATTCGAAAAAATGACGGTAGTTTGATTTTTTTTTCATCATAAAACTTATTGCAAATAGAAAATGATCAAGATATCGTGGCAAAGTTTTGATAATGATTAAGTGATCTGACTGAGTTCGAATGTAGTCGAGTTAAACCGGAAACTGATGCAATCAATGAAGTGTTGTGATAACTTATCACGGGGCCTTTACATCGCCTTTGGTATGTTAACTAAGACTGATAAGAAGAGATGAGAGGGATCAAGAATGAGATAATTAATGTAACTAAATAGGATCTATTCAGCTTCTCGTAGGTAGTTTTAAATTATGGTAATATAGTCAGAAACTTTAGGTTTTTAAAAATTTATATTTAAAATAATGCATTATTAACCCACAATGGCTTAGTGGGGAGACTCGTGGATTCTCGTTAAGAGAAATCCCTATACACTGAGATTGTGTTTATAAAAAAAATATATTTGTTTGAATACTCTTTCCAATCCAACATTGTGTTTTTTGAAGAAGAAAAAACATGGTGGAGAAATCTACATGTCCCGGATTTAATTCTAGAATATGACCAACTAACCCTGTCTAATAATTAAAAATATATATACTGTGCCACATATTTCACATTGAGGGTACTATGTTAAAAAAATCGTCTCAAAAGTGCCAACAAAAAGTTAATTCGCCACACAAGAAGTAGTGGTCAACCACCACCTACAAATGTGTCAATACAATGTGGTATTTAATGTGGGTGTCATTATTTTATGAGGTGAACCTTTTACCCGGTTGTAACGATGCCACCTAAGATCATGTCAATCATAAAAACTGATTATGTAATTTTAATTGATTGAAAAGCAACTCATTGTTTGGGTTTTATAAATTTCAATGATTTAATAGTAATTCATTATTTGGGTTTTATAAGTTTCGATGCTTAAATAGAAGCTCATTGTTTGGGTTTTATAAATTTCAATGATTGAAATGAACCCATTGTTTGGATTTTTTAATTTTCAATGATTTAAAAGAAACTCATTATTTGGGTTTTATAAATTTCGATAATTAAAATGAACCCATTGTTTAGGTTTTTTAACTTTCAATGATTTAAAAGAAACTTATTGTTAGGATTTTATAAATTTCAATTCTTTAATACAAACTTATTATTTGGGTTTTATATGTTTCAATGATTAAATAGAAGCTCATTGTTTAGGTTTATATAATTTTTAATAATTAAAAAGTAACTCATTGTTTGGGTTTTGTAAATTTCAATGATTAAAATGAATCCATTGTTTGGTTTTTTTTAAATTTTCAATGATTTAAAAGAAACTCATTATTTGGGTTTTATAAAATTCGATGATTAAAGTGAACCCATTGTTTGGGTTTTTTAATTTTCAATTATTTAAAAGAAAGTCATTCTTTAGGTTTTATAAATTTCAATGCTTAAAAAGAAACTCATTTATTGCGCTTTTATAATTTTCAATGGTTTCAACGATTAAAATACAAAAGCATTTTTTTCGATCTATGTAATTTTCCAAGGGTTTGAGTCAATTTTTTTTATATCTTCCATATTGTAAGTGGATACCCTTTTGTGGGTTCATTGTTACCAATGCGGGTTCGCAAGCCAATTTCAAATACCTAGTCAAAACAGCGGCCAATTTTGATTGAAATTGAACTGATTTTAGCTCAATATTTTACGTGAAACCGTTTGGGACGTGTGATATTTTTTATTTCAGTAAGAATGCATGAGTAGATCTGTATATGATCTGAAGTGTTGTGGATTTCACCCACTTCTACGTCAATTTTTACATATCGTTGTTGCTATGTTGAGTTTATAGCATATAGGGCGCCTTAGTTATATAACTGTTTCGCTTTAACCATACAAAATTATAGGGCCACGGCTCATACGTATAAAGAGTCAAGTACAAAATCCTACTTGTTTATGACATTGTTTCAAAGAGAAATTTATTACTGTGTCACCTTTTGTTATTATTGTTTAAACAGTTATATGATTTAAAAAACGACTGTGCTTTAGACCACAGGTCTGAAGTAAAACATTAATTTTTGTCCAACTAATCACACCTTTCGTGACGCTCTCATCACACATTTATCAGCCTTACCCTCCCTCCCCCCCACAGAAACGCGTGCGTAAAGAAATTTTAATTTAAAAAAAAAAGACCGACCAAATTTGGTAAATGGGGTGATACAATCACAGCAATATTGCAAAAAATGTGATGTCAATGATGTAATTTGACCGTTTATACGTACGGACCATTGATCTACAATTGATTCATGGATGTGATAAGTAGGGGTGTGCGAATTATTCGTTCCGAATGGAATGTCAATATTCGATTCGAAACTGGAATCGAATAATTCTAAAGGTCACGAATATTTTTTTCTGAATTATTCGTCAACTATTAAATTGTTAGTGAATTTTCGAGTATTTTCGATTCAGGGTTACTCATGTTCAATATTCAAATATAAATTTAACAGTTTATACACATTTTATTAAAACCATGAAAAACAGAACAATTATTATTGTTATTAATTTTAATAAAAATACATTTGAAAATTTGCTACAAATTTTTGTTTAAAAATAATAAATTCGATACTGAATCGGATGATAATGAAGTTCGTTTATCAGATACAATATCGCCAGCAGTGGAAAGTAATCTTTTACTTTCTGGTGAAAACTTTTCCGAAATCTCTTGCCAGTATTTTACGATTTTAAAACGAAAACTATATTATTCGTAAATCGAATATTTCAAAAACGATTGAAAATCCAGAGATATTTCATTGATTCGAGATTTATTCAAAAATTTGCGAATTATCGATTCGATTAGAACGATTTTCGCACATCCCTAAATTAATACCTGATGTTATATATAAATTTTCGGGTGTAAACAAATCTGTGGAACTTTGAAACTAATAATGAATTCTCCAGCCCACGTGAGTATGGCGATATAATTGGAGAATAAACGGCGAATTAAAGAATAAACGGAGAGGAAGCTATTTATTTATGATAATTGAATTAAAGAAAGAAAAAATCGTTTATTCGAAGACAAAATAATGAAAAGTTTTGTTTTTTTTTTTATATTTTTGCAGATGAATTTAGTTATTGTACTGACAATACTTTTAATTTTTTTTTTATTGTAAAAGTTGTCCATTATGCTAAGGGCTTTTATTCGCGACGTGAAAATATCGGTTTTAGCCCGACTAATTTTGAACTCAATCTGAGTTCTTTCCCATATAACGTCGCAATGTGAGTAAAAAGCGTTTAATAATAAATGTTACTTTCTGCGGTTGTTAGACGATACCAATCGAAATTCTTCACAACTATCTCCGTAGATAATATGATAAAAATACAAATAAATATAGAAATTTTTTAGTCATTCATTGTTATGATCCTTGAATGAATATCATAAGAAATTATTTCTTTTCTTTAAACTTAAAAATGACCAAGGGAATATAGAAGGGACTGACCTAGTCTTACAATAAAGCTCTTTAGATTATTATCAATTTTTATTTGACATTATTATGTAAAAAACATGTCCAAAATACGATTTCATTTAATAAAATCGCCATTTATTGTTCTGACAAAGAATAACAATGAAATTTAACTTCTACATCAAAGCTATCTAAAAATATTCAGTTTTTTCTCCCAAATAGATTTATTAGTTTTATTTTTTTAATTCTATTAATATGTATATAAATATCCTTTGCCAGTCTTTTTCTAGACGAAACAAAAGTTTGTCTATGAATAATTTAGTCTGTTCTATATTGTTTATGGTCGTCTTCATGCTTCATTAAAAGTAAACTAAAACTAGTTATTATTATTAGCAATATTGTAAATATTATGTTTCTAATGCAATTCGGCTAATGCGCTTTTTATATTTAGACAATGATTTTCATAATTGTTTCGATTATCATAGAAGAAAATTAAATTTAAATTATTGAACGATATTGTATTTTATTCAATACCTTGAAAACCCAGTCGTGTTCAAAGAAACCCTATATGTGCTTAATAGTTTTTTTTAAAACCATCATTATGCTTGTCAGTAAAGGAAAACATCGTGAGGATATCCTGGAGCAGTGTGGTGGGTTTACGTTCTAAAAAGCCTCTCCTATAAGCCCATCAGTGAACAAAAAAACGTCTGTGTAATAAATAAAAACACATAGCTGTAACAAATATAACTTTATTACAAAATACATCGCATTGGTTACTTCAATTTGTTTTTATCACAAAATAATGCTTACAGACAAATATATTTAACAGAGCACTAGTAAATACGAGATCAAAGTTTGGCTTCGCTATTTAATTATACTTTTAAATATTCAAAACAAAGTTATTTGTTTGCAATTACGTTTTAATGTCTCAAAATACGCCACTGATATGGCATAAATAGTAAAATATTTAAATATCTACAGAGCCTATCCAACTGCAGCGTTGAGTGCGACAGGGAGATAATAGAGAGAATGAATGAAAGGAGACTGACAAAAAGGATTTATGAGTCAAGAGTGAATGCGAAAGTTGGAAGGGGAAGACCGAGGCGAACGTTCCTGGACCAAATCCAGGACATTTTAAATAACGGCCAGGTCAAGAGTACTCTAAACCGACGAACTTGTATGAAAGATTTAATGAGATTGAAAGAAGCGAAGGAGATATGCAAGGATCGTGGCAAGTGGAAGGATATTGTCTCTGCCTACCCCTATGGGAATGAGGCGTGATGCTATGTATGTATGTATGTATGTACTTTTCACCCATAAAACTTTCAACAAATGTTAACTAGGTTTTTTGGTCCGTCGACCCAGATTCACTAAATGTATATAGTGTGTTCTTTGCGGCTAGTCTTTAAACATAAACTATGTTACCAGGAGAGATTTCAACTACTTTTAGTTCAAAATGAAAGGGGCCCTGAAATTAAGCGGGGAATACCGCGTGATACAGCTTGCAACAATTAAGTATGTTAAGAAAAATCAAATCACTCTTTGGCATAGCCCTATAGATAGGATAGTAAAGCGCCATTCCTAAATTTCCATAACACATCAGATGAAAATAAAGTTCTTTATGTATGCCTTATATAATTATTCTGCCTAAGAACATTTACTAGCAGATATAAACCGATTTTTTTTTAATGAGCCGTAATGTAACTGCGGCTTCGGATGTGTCGACACGTTTTAAAGTTATTATTATAATTTGTAATAGTTATCATTTAGGTTTTCTATGATCTTTTTTATTTTATATAAATATTACACACAATAAAAATAGTGGACTAACTAACCTATTATACATTTAGACACCATCTAAAATACATGAATGTAGTTAGATAAATCACAAATTTTTGATTTTATTCATAAAATAAACACCCAAAAAATTGTTACATTACTTTTTTCATCCACTTTAAATAAATTATATTTGTATTCACATAAAATATAGAAAAAAAAAACAGAAAAATTACCTTTTTACACTCATATTTCGGTTATATTTTTACAATTAAATCAAGACAAGCCTATTCATCAAATTTTATCTTGAATTATATACATAAGATTGGCTATAAATAAGAAAAATATAAAATTGTTACATACGGTTTTTCGTCGACTTCTATCTTCAAATGAATCATGAAAAATTTGAAAAGTTACTTTTAAACATCAAATTTTCTGTTTAGAAAGAAAACACAAAATTGAAACGAATTTCCTACGCGATCTGTATTTACTAGCGCTCTGAAAACCGACGAAAAATTTACAACAGTTAGTAACAGATTAACGTGTAACGTTAATTTTTAACAATATATAGTACATATATAAAACAGAGACGCGATTTACAGACTCTAGCGTGTAATAAACAGTACAAAATATAATTCGTGTCTCAATACGACAGTTAAGACACAGCCGATTGGGTTTACAGATAATTTTTAACTCAATTCACTTGGCAGTACGAATATTGTCTCAATAAAAATTTTTTCATATACAACACTGATTTGTAACGTTCGCTCCAATTTTCGCTACATATTTGTTTTATTTTTTAATTAAAGTTTTTTTTTATGATCATTTTTTATAATTAAAGTGTAATTCAATTCCATTACACCACTATTTAATGAGATTTTGTACTAGTCTGCAAATTTTTTTGATTTTCATTAAAACTTTAGTTACATATAATTCAAAACATCTGAAATCATTTTATTTTTATACTAACACATTATTTAAAATAATTTAAAAGATTCGTTCATCTAAAAAAAATAATATTAGTTTCTTTATAACTTTTTGGCAATATTTTTAAAATCGATTAATTTTTTGTTGTATTTGTAAACTACTTGTAAAGACTAGATCCCAGAGCCGTTAAGCCAGTTAAAATGTCCGCAGTACATTTTATGTGAATTAAAAAAAAGGCATAATTTGCCTTAAATTAAAATATTTCGTGATATAATAAATTCGTTTAAATTGAAAATTTCCATATAGGTACCAGGATACTAAGTACTGTAAACGTTAAAATAATGCCCAACATTTGTAGCGATATTGGAGGAACTATAACCGACAACGTGGAAACCCTGTAATTAAGTCAGTTAGTGCGGCGCTGGAGGCTGCTTCATTTGCTTTTGCTGTTCGAGGAGTCGTTCCAAAGGCGAAGGCCCGGGGCCCGACCACAGTGACTATAATATAAACGAAAATTTTATTTACAGTAGCTTCAATTGGTGATATGTGTGATGGGAGACTTTCTGATGATTTTCANACGAACTTGTATGAAAGGTTTAATGAGAATGAAAGAAGCAAAGGAGATATGCAAGGATCGTGGCAAGTGGAAAGATGTTGTCTCTGCCTACCCCTATGGGAATGAGGCGTGATGCTATGTATGTATGTACAATTGGCTGGAGACTTGAAATTCGGTAGGAATGCTCCTTTTGCCGAGTAGAGGTCAGCCAAGGACGGATTTTACGAATTTCAACCCGTAAGGGGTGTTGCGGGGGTATTAACCATTGACTCATCACGATAACTCAAAAAATATTCCACGCATTCGAAGTCGCGGGTTCTGCTAGTATATTATATTAGAAACTGCGTGGTTCCAAACAGTCTAAATGGGGAATGTGTTGTGTAAGCAGTCTGCGTTTGAGTGACGACTCTAAATACCGCAAGTGATCTGAATGAACGAGGATTATGCAACTGCCCGCAGTCTGAGCAAGGACTTTGAGGCTGAAGGTGGAAGGAGTGGGGATATTGAATTCATAAGCGATCTGAACGAAGATTATAAAACCGCCAGCAGCAGGGGCTTGAAGGCTGAAGATATTGAAGCCACAACCGATCTGAATAAGGAATATGCATTTGCCAGCAGTCTCAGCAAGGACTTTGAAGCTGAAGGTAGTCTGAGTGGGTGGATATTGAAGCTACAACCGAATTGAACAAGGAATATGCAACCGCCAGCAGTGTTAGCGAGGACTTTGTGGCTGAGGATGGTCTAAGTGGGGATATTGAACTCACAAGCGTTGTGAGTGAGGGTTATGCAACTGCTAGCAGTCTCAGCGTGGATTCTAGGCTGTGAGTGCTCTGAGTGGGGATATTGAAGCCACAAGCGCTCTGAATGAGGATTATGCAACTGCTAGCAGTCTGAGCGGGGACTTACATGTCGAAGGAAGTAACAGACGCGATATTAAGGTACAAGCGATCGGAACGAAGATTATGCAACTGCCAGCAGTCTGAGCGAGAATTCTAGGTGGTCCCAGTGGGGACATGGAAGTCACAAGCGATCTGAACGAAGATTATGAAATCGCCAGTAGTGTCAACGGGGACTTAAAGGTTGAAGGTGGTTTAAGTGGAGATTTTACACTAGAAAGTTTTACAATATTATATTAATCTGCTGGTGATTACTTACCTGATGATGGGAGCGTTGCGGCCACGCAGGTGCTTCCGGGGCTCCGCTGAACAAGGAATATGTACTACCTTCCGTCGCAGTTGCACTCTGACCCTGACAATATACCAAAAAATGCTACTAACTTCTGTTACGACTACAGTATTATTTTTCGGTATCCGGCGCGAATGCGTTATACAGAATTGCGTAAAGGACGATATAAATATATGTGGTCTGAATATAGGTCAGTAAATTATATTTTGGTAGAAAATAAGGTAAAAAGGTAAGTAGCAGCCCATTAACGTCCCACTGCTGGGCACAGGCCTCCTCGCTCATAGGAGAAAGGGTTTTTAGAGCATAGACCCACCACGCTGCTCCACTGCGGATTGGTAGGCACAGTACACAAGTGCACTCTCTATTCCTTCACTCTCATAGTCCGATGTAACGGGAATCCGACACGACCGGAGAGAGATCAGGCGCAGGACCGGCGGCTTAACGTGCTCTCCGAGGCACGGGGGTGGATCACACCGCCAACTTCCCAACTTCGGGTAAATATTGAGAAAATCATAATAGAAAACTCAATATTGATTTTTGAATTGACCCGACCCAGGACCTCATGTCTGTAGTCGAACATGCTAACCACTAGACCAATGAGGCAGTTCTCAGGCAGGCAGGTAGAAAATAAAGGGTCTTTAAATAAAATAAGAATGATTTAAGATTCTTTTTAAGTTCTAAATAGCTGTCAAATACCTATACATCTATAGACTGACAAATTTACCAATTTTAAAAGACCCTAATGCCCTAAGACGGTTTTTTAATTATACATTATTGTAATTATTATTTATTCTAAATTAAAACATCCATATCTTCCAAAAAGTAATAATGCATAAAGAAAAAAATTTTTAAGTATTCATAAACGTCTAAACAATCACAATTCGGTGAATAATTAAAAAATAAATAGATCCAATAACTCACCGCAGTGTCATCCAAAGTCTTCAAGGAACCTTCTCCTCCAAACGACTCATAATTCAAGTTTCTTTGAGGCAAATCTAATACATTGGAGCCAAAGTTCAGCCCAACGTCCAATTCCTTGGCACCAGGATAGTTGGGCTTGTCCATCATCTTCATTTGTAAAGGTTGAAAATTTAATTTATTGAATTGCGGGTACATCGTTGAATCGTAACCCACCGAAGTTGCATAGGGATTGAAGTTGTTTAGAGACGAATTGAAGTTCGGTGACGTTACTAAATTTTGTAGACTTTGTATTTGGGGCTGTCCTATTGCGGACTGTACGAAATTCGGGGCTAGATTTTCGGGTTTACTTTGCCCAACATTTGGGATATTTTGAGCTAAATTGGGCACATTTTGGCCTAAAGTTTGCAAATTTTGATTTTGCATCTGGTTAAATTGTAAATTTGCGTAGGGATTTGAAACGTTTGCGGGTAGAGAATAGAAATTTGGTATATTTAACGCTGGGTTTGAGAAGTGTTGGGGGTTATAATTCGTTTGGTTCTCCGGTTTCCACCAGGAAACTGGTTGGGGGAAGTTGTCGTTTTGGGACGTTGGCCAATTTTGCCTTTGCATGTTGTAGGAATTGTTACCTTTTGGATTATCGTCTTTAAATTTATTCTCTATATATTGGTTTTCTTGGGCGTTCTGCCAGTAACGGTACTGATTGGCAAATCTGGGGGGTAGATCGTTTAAGAAGTTCTTCTTATCTCCTGATATTTGGTAATTGTGGTTGCCAAATTTATGTCCATCTTGGAATAGTTCCTGTCGGGAACTTTGTTTCTGTAATGCTGCTGTTCTGACATCTATTTCTTTTGGATTTACTACTGGGAGTCTTATCCCTTGATTGTTAGCTGTCGCTTGATAGTTCGGGTTGTAGTTTAGCCCTGTATTTTGTATCCCGTAATTCTTCTGGAAGCCCATTCTGGGGCCTTCGTTGTATACTGGTGCTGGTAAGTTTGGCCAAGTTATTCCTTGATCACGCTTTTGTTGGAAGTTTTGGGTGTTATTGTTGGTTTGATTAGCTTTTGACTCCTTCTTTTCCTCTTTTTCAGGTTTCTTGGGTTCCGGATCTATGTTTTGTAGATGTGGATATCCAGCTGATTTGTCTTTTAGCGAGAGAATACCACCTGTTTTCCTTCCTAGAGGTAAATTTGCGAGACTTTTAATGGCTTTTGGTTGTATAACTTTTGGTTTATCATCTTTTATTGTTGTGTTGGTTTGATTTTCAGTTGCTTCTCCTAACGAATCTGGGGTTGGCGGTGGCGTAACAAATTTAACCTAAACCATCAAAATTCTATTAGTAAATTAAAGAAAATTAATTAAGCTATTTTTCAGTTTACAAGTGACTTTTCACAGCCAACCAGAGAACATAATAATAAGGTGTCTCTACAAGTATAATTTAAAAACATGAAACAAAATTTCTCAGACAAAAAAATATTACCTTAGAAAAAACTACATATAAGATAATCAAGTATAAATATTAGGAATGAGTTCATATTTTGTTAATTTGAAATAGAAAATGAAGTCAATTATGATGGATCACCTGTTTATTGGTCTCCTCCTGTTTCCTCATGATGGCGGCCATTGCGATGTTAACTCGGGGTTTTCGGGCTTCCTTCTTATCTTCAGCTTTACTACCTTCTGAGCTGGGTTCACTTTCCTGAGTGAAAAAAATAATTAATATATGTTATCGAATAGATATTGCTTAGTTTAAAAAAATAGAAGTAAAATCGATGTAGGAAGGAACATTTGTCAATGTGTACTAAAGTAAATGATTTTGATTAAAGTATAAATTCATCCCTCCATACAAATTTATTATCATTTAGATTAATGGCTTTTACCGCTTCTTCTAGTGTAGTGGCCATTGCTCGTTCCTCTCTCGCTCGCTCCAGAGACCCTTGAGGCTTCAGGATTCCCACACGTTTCTCTCGCACTAAATCGAAAATTGCTATATAATTTGATATTACTTATTAAATAACAACAATTACATCTGAAAAAGATCAGCAAGGAGGCATTCAAGATATTAACATATTTCTTTTTAGAATATCCAACGGAATTTTAAGGGGAATCTGAAATACCTCAAGTGAATCTTCTTTAGGCGCATGAGGGTAACATTTTTACGGATGAAACGCGTGTTTAGCGTCACCAAGACGTGCAGCGTTTTTATGCCAATTCATTTGAAGGTTAGGTAGTATTAACATTTACAAATAACATGTGGCATTTCAATTTGCCAATCGTCATTTAATCATTTAATAAACAATTTTTGATTAAATATAAAATAAAATATTAAAATCAAAAACAAAATTTAATTAGTAGTTTGTAATATTGACAAAAAACACGTGACGTTTTTATTTATTGACATTTGAGATGTCAGTGAATTATTTGTATTCATTTTCGACACTGAGACTACTAAGACTGTTTTCCGTTCTCCTCGTCCCAGAGTTCCTCAAGGTAAGGGTTATGATAAAGTAGCCCATCAAAACCTTACAAGACCTTCTTCCTCTTCTCTCCCAAATGGTAGTGCATTAAACCACGACCGTGGTGACATCCCCCCCTCTCCATCCCAGGGTAAACTGCTGGAATTCATCTCTGAATTCCTCCTCAGTATCCTTGCTCCATGCAGTGAAATCCCATTACCGTCCAACGTTGCCAATAACCTATCCCAACTTTTTAAGATCCTCAACAGTGGCCCCAACAACCTTTCTCCAATGGAACATTAACAGCATTCGTTCCAAAAAATACGAATTACTCTCTCTTGTTAACCTGCATAATCCTGTAATTCTTGCCATCTCGGAAACATGGCTGGCTCCAGGTTCCCGTTTCTGGGTTCCTGGTTTCTTCTGTTTGCGGGATGACAGGAGTGATGGGTATGCAGGTTGTGCCCTGCTCATCAGGCACTCCCTACCCTTTTCCCTAATTCCCCTTCCTCCCCACAGTCAACAGATTAATGCTGTTGCAGTTCATGCCTTAAACATGTCCTTTTTATCTTTATACATCCCCCATCCTTCTCTTTCCTTGATTCCTGAGATCCAATCTATCCTGTCATTTCTCTCTGGTCCTATCATTGTTATGGGTGATTTTAACACTCACCACACTTTGTGGGGGTGTTATTGCTGTGATGGATTGGCTCCGCAGTTGGTTGATATCTTTGATGATGTCAGTCTATGCATCCTCAATGATGGCTCTCCGACTCGCAGAGTTTATCCTAATCAGAATCCTAAGTCTGCCGTTGATCTTTCTCTTTGTTCCCCCAACCTAGCCTCCCAACTATCTTGGAAAGTCCTACCTTCCACTCACGGCAGTGACCACTTTCCTATAATCCTTTCATTAATTTCCAAACCTGTGATATCTGCCCATCCTGATCCCATCCTTAAATATAAAACCAAAAAAGCGAACTGGATTGCTTATGCTGACTCTGTTGATATCATGCTGGACTCTCTTTCGGGCTCGGGAACTGATGGGGACGTTTTGGTTTATTATAGTAACTTTGTTAATGCTCTCATATCTTCGGCCGATTCTCATATTCCTAAAATATTCCCTCCCAAAAATTACTTGCTTTCCCCTCCTTGGTGGGATGAGGAATGCAATGATTTGTTTGGACAAAGACGTTCTGCAGAAGAGGTTTATACCAATAGTATGACCCCTCAGAACTTTAAAATTTACCAACATCTAGATGCTAGGGCTAAGAGGTTAGTGTCTAAGAAGAAAAAATTAAACTGGGCCAGATTCTGTGAATCCCTTAGTCCCCGCTCACCATGTTCCATTGTCTGGACTAAAGTTAGGAGGTTTCGTCGGTCTCTTGACTATGTCAATCCTTCCTCCAATAATCCCTCTGAATGGCTTGATGATTTTGCTGACAAGTTAGCCCCTCCCTTTGTTCCATATTTGGATTCTATTCTAAATCCCCCCCCTAATCCATCTCTAGATGATATGGATTCCCCTTTCTCTTTTTCAGAACTTCTTATAGGTCTCAATGGTCTAAAAGATTCTACTCCAGGGAAAGATGGCATTCCTTACTCATTTTTGATTAATTTAAACAACAAATCAAAGATTTGTTTTTTGAATTTAATCAACAAATGTTTTGTTGGTGGAGTTATTCCTGATTCCTGGAAATCTCAAACAATCATTCCCATCCTTAAATCCGGAAAAAATCCCTCACATTCTAGTTCCTACAGACCTATAGCTCTGTCATCTACTTTGGCAAAAGTGACAGAACAACTTGTCAAGAATCGCTTGGAATGGATGATAGAAAGCAGAAACTTGCTCCCCTCCTCCCAATTTGGGTTCCGCAAGGGTTTGAGCACTACAGATAGTCTCAGTATATTGACAACAGACATTCGAATAGCCTTTGCTAAAGGAGAGTACCTTGTGGGTGTATTCCTAGATATTGCTTCTGCATATGACAATGTCCTTCTTCCAGTGCTCAGGCAAAAAATGCTTAATCTGAGTATTCCTGCGAGGTTAGCACATTTCATATGTAATCTGCTGTTTTGCAGAACTATTATGGTTAAACATCAACTAAAATCTCTTCCCCCCAGAACAGTCTGGAAAGGTCTCCCTCAAGGCTCTGTCCTTAGTCCTCTTCTATACAGTATCTACACTCATGATCTCGAATTGTCTGTTAATTGCTACTGCAATATACTGCAATACGCCGACGACATTGTCCTCTACTACAGCTCAAGTTGTGTGGAGGACATATCTTCCCGCGTTAATTCTGCTTTGTATTATTTAGGCCAGTGGTTGTCGGATCATGGCTTGTCCCTGGCTGTGTCCAAGAGTCAAGCTATGGTGTTTTCACGAAAAAGGTCTATTCCCAATTTCCTTCTTTCCTATGGTGATCAACACATCAACTTTGTTGACAAGGTAAAATTCCTTGGTATTAATTTGGATAAAACTCTGAACGGATTTGCCCACACAGAATATTTAATTAAAAAGTGTGAAAAAGGCATTAATGTCATTCGTGCGGTTTCTGGTGTTTGGTGGGGTGCTCACCCCTACAACTTAAAATTATTGTACAATGCCTTAGTACGCAGCTTTATGGATTATTGTTTGTTTGTTTTAGAACCTTTTAATAAAACTGCTGCGGAAAAATTAAACAAAATTCAATATAGGTGCCTCAGAATCATTCTGGGCGCAATGAAATCATCCCCAACTAATGCTTTGCAGGTTGAATGTGTTGATCCTCCTTTATCCATCCGTCGTCAATATCTTTGTGACCGGTTTGTCAGCAAAATGTTACAGCTGTCATCCCATCCTCTTTGGCCTCGCTTAATCCAGTTGTCCCAGATGCCTAGTAATCGGAATTCATCATCTGTTCTACTAGGCAGCTTCCTCAAATTTTCTTCTCTCCCTCATCCTTTAATATCTCTCTCCATGAATCCCCTCTATTGCACTTCCTACAAAGCCCTCATTTACAACCCTCCTATTATCACAGATCTGGGTCTCAGTAAAGGAGCCCCGGATAATAATATTAAATTACAGAAATTAATTCATCAAAATTGGGCAGACTCCCTCCTTATATATACAGATGCATCAAAGCTATCTCCTGATAGCTGTGTTGGTGCAGCCTGCTGGGTTCCCAGGTACAGAATAGTTTTAAAATTCAAGTGCCCTCCAGAGTCCTCTGTGTTTACAGGAGAGGCCATTGCTCTGCTAGAAGCAATCCTGTATGCCTATTCCCATAATATCCAACAAACTGTAATTTTGACTGACTCATTAAGCTGTCTATTGTCTATTAAAGAAAACCCCTTTCGTAGTAAATCAAGATTCCCCATTATTTTCAGAATCAGAGAGGCTTTGTTCTCATGCTTTCAGCGGAATTTATCTGTTTTGCTTGTTTGGGTTCCCAGCCACTCCGGTATCCCTGGAAATGAGACAGCTGACTCATGCGCTAAAGCAGCAGTCCAAGATGGAACGCTTGAACACTTTCAAAATTTTTCACATGATATAAGTCCACTTTCCAAGTCTTACATGGAAGAGTCTTGGAACTCATACTGGAGGTCATCAAAATTGGTTAAAGGCAAATATTATGCCACCATCCAGCCAAATATTCCAAGGCGACCCTGGTTTTTTCTTCATAGATATGCAAATCGCTCTGTAACATCTACTATTTCACGAATGCGTCTTGGTCACTTGTGTTCCCCTGTTCACCTAGCGAAACTCCGGATCAGGGACAATTCAATTTGTGAATGTGGACTGGACGAAGGCACTGTTTTCCATATAATGTTCAACTGTCCCAAAATTACCCATCCCATATATGACTTTATACCTTCCACTGTTCCTTTTCCTTTAAATGTTGAGTATTTGTTAACCCTTGTATATAGTCCTTATTGTAAATATCTTTGTAAATTTATTCAATGTAATAACATTAAGTTGTGAATGTCTTGTGAAAAGTGTTTATCATGTGTTTTATTGTGTCGTCCATAATCCTTAAAAAATTGTATATTTTTTTTATGGTGGTGGTAAATGACTAAGTTTTCAACTATTTGTAGGTTATCAAAATTTTGGTTTATAATCACAGAAACCGTACAATCTCCTACGTGCCTTCTCCATTTAACGTGACGCTGGTGAAATTGTGTGTGCCTTGTTACACCTGAAAACCAATTAAGAAGAAGAAGAAGAAGAAGAAGAAGACACTTAATATTTTAATGACAATTAAATTCCTAACATATCTCCCTTTACCCTCCCTTTAAGTCTCGGATATCTAAAGTTTTAGATTTGTATAAATATAAACAAGACTTTTTAGCTTGCCAAAGAAGTTTCACTTCTAACGTGTGTACTTTGTACGCACGCACTTTTAATTTTTGATAGTTAGGGCCGAAAAGGTTAAAACCATTTTAAACTAATGCTTTTGACGATCTAACTGATTTAATGCAACTAGTTGATGGACTAGAAGAAGTACTTGGTTCAATTAAACTTATAGAAGGCTTCATTCATGACTAATTACACTGGTCTGCAATGAAATCCTCCTTTAAAATTTTTTGACATATATATGACGATTCAAATGTTCTGAATCGATCCCCGAATGTAGCAATGCTCGCTGATTTCTGTTGGTCAATTCGCCGAGAAACTCCAATAGAAACGATGAAAAGGAAAAAAAAACTACAAAATAACCAATTTTATCACCATATAATGAGATAGCTGACCGATAATTTGTTCATTTTGTGACTATAATTTAGGATTTTTCAATGTAAAACTTAGACTGTAATATTCATTTATTTCGTTACAACAATTGATATTTTAATAATATTGTTCAATTAAATAAATATTATATTGGAAATTTACGTGTGGTACTTAATTGTATGCCAGATTCCGTGTTTAGAGCACAAAATATAAATAATGCATGAAAACAAGAAGGAGAAAATAATATTTTTTTTGCAGACCATAGATGTTCGATACTTTGAAAGTATTGGGTATCAAGTGTATTTTCAGCAAGAGGATAATTATAAGGTTTTGTAGTGATTTAAGGTAAACTCCCACTATGCCTTGGTGCATACAAGTGGAGGGGGAACGAAGCAGAGCACAAACAGAACACGAACATTACAAACACTGTGTAACGCTTCCTATATCATTGTCTCCCACGTTCAATCTTATGGATTTATATGTCTGTCTCTTTTTTGTTTCATCGACTTTCAAATCACAAGGAGGCTAAAGATATTTTCAATTTTATAAAAAATTGTTTGAACCTCACCCTTCTCCCGGAAATCTGCTTCGGATATAATAACAGGCGCCGGGGGTAGAGGGGGAGGAGTGGTGCTCTTGCGAATCTGCGTCGCGTTGAGATGTGACACCAGCAGTGACAGCTGTTCACCGTCCATGGCGCTGGCAGTGAACCTCACAACATCCTCCTCTTCGCTGCCGGTTAAACAAGTTTTATAATAACGATGAAAATAGTCCGGTCACTGATACCAGTTTAGGGTAGGTTAGTTTTTATTTTACTTTTATTATCGCTGGAAAACCGCCATTGCAACAAAAAAATCTAACCTAACCTATTGTCATGCTTTCTGGGGTTTTTTATAGGGCCTCGTTATAATAAATTAAAAGTGCGTGCGTACAAAATACACATGTCAAAAGTGAAACTTCTTTTGTAAAGTATTTTTTAAGTCTTGTTTATATTTATAAAAGTCTAAACGTTTAAACTTCCATGTGACTGACTTGATTGTCGATAAAATATTAAAAGTGTCGAAAATTAAAACAAATTTCAAATGACGTATTGTAAATAAAAATGCCACGGGTCTTTAATTTATAAAAGAGAATTGATGAAATATTTATATTTATTGAATATTATATTATATTATTAAATAACGACTGGCAACTTGAAATAATGTTGTTTGTAAATATTAAAACTACCGAACCTTCAAACGAATTAGCATAAAAAACGCTGCACATCTTCGTGACGCTAATCACGAGTTTCATCCGTATATTATTATTGTTTCTCTTGTGGTGTTCAATAAAGTAAAAAAAGTAAAGTAAAAAAGTAAGTAGCAGCCCATTAACGTCCCACTGCTGGGCACAGGCCTCCTCACTCGCATGAGAGAGGGTTTTTAGAGCATAGACCCACCACGCTGCTCCACTGCGGATTATATCCACAGGCATAGTACACAAGTGCACTCTCTATTCCTTCACTCTCATAATCCGATGTGACGGGAATCCGACACGACCGGAGAGAGATTAGGCGCAGGACCGACGGCTAAACGTGCTCTCCGAGGCACGGGGATGGATCACACCGCCAACTTCCCCACTTCGGGCAAATATTGAGAAAATCATAATATAAAACTCAATATTGATATTTGTATTGGCTCGACCCGGGACTAGAACCCAGGACCTCATGTCTGTAGTCGAACATGCTAACCACTAGACCAATGAGGCAGTCCAATAAAGTATACTATCTATTTAATATGATAGCGAACTAATTAGTCTTGGTTTAGTCCACGTTTTATAAGAAGGATCATACAGTTACTCGTAATAAATAAATAGCTGTTAATATAAGAAACTCACGTGTATGTGAGATGCGATGGATGATGATCAGCTAGTTTCTTCCCGAGTCGGAGTAACCTCACCCCTCGTACTTTCTGCTCTAATTCCGGTTCCCCGATCAAAGAAAGACTAGAAATACCCGTGGATCTGTTGAGATAATTAAATTTCTTTCTAGAGGCCTATATGTACATTTGACTTTATATCTGTTATTTTTATTACTTACCCAATGTCATCGTCATTAGGCTCAAGGTCAGGTACTTTTGTGGAGTCCCAGTCGCTGTGGCTAATGAACCTGAGACCTTTGAAAGCATCCTCTAATGGTACAAAGCCGTGTAGCTCCTCATCTTCAGGCAATGGCACTGAATCATCTAAAATAAAATTTTTAACTATACATTCAATAGTAAGTGTTGATATTGTCTAAGAGGGTAATTTGATAATCAGGTTAAAGCTTTTTTTACACAACAAATTCTGTTTAATAATACGAAGCAAGATCAGTCTAGATCAGTCGAAGCCGGGATTCAACCTTGGACCAATCTATACCAAGTGATTACTTCAAAAGGTACAAAAACGAGGCTGTTAAAATTTTACTTAATTACTAGCTAAACGTAATCAATCATGAGGCCCATAGTCCTCATTCGAAAGCTCAGAGCCACTCAGCGAGCGATGAAGAGGACTATGTTCGAAGTTTCTCTTTGCGATCAAATCAGAAGAAATCCGTAGCAGAACCAGAGTCATAGATATAGCCCTACGAATCGTGAACCTCAAGTGGTAATGGGCGGGGCACATAGTCCAACGAACCGATGGATGTTGGGGCCCGAAGGTGTTGGAATGGCGACCCCGCACCGGACGACGCAGTATAGGAAGACCCTCCACAAGGTGGACCGGGTCGCTGGTAGCCGCTGGAGCTGGTAGGCGGCACAAGATCGGACACAGTGGGCATCATTAGATGAGACCTATGCCCAGCAGTAGACGTCCATCGGTTGAAGCGGCGACGAAACGTAATCATGTTTTATTTTAGCGCAATCCGATATTAGAAATACATCAGAAATTCCCAGATCTAGTAAAAATTTCGAGGTAATATACAAGGTTATTGGTAATTCGATGTACTCCCGTTAGTGATTAGGGGTGACTATTACGTAAAAGTGAAGCATTTTTGATTTTCTAATTATTCATATTTAAACAAAAATTATAGGTTATAATTTAAAAATGCAAGACGTAAAACTTTATGATTTTAATATTTCTTTGAGATTACTTTCCACTAAAATGGAAATATGAAATTAAGAAAAAAGCACTAGTAACACAAGTTATAATAAAATTTAGAAGCAGTAACGTTTTATTAGTAGTAGTAAGACATTTTGTAATCTAGTCGAATTAAAGTTCTTGCTCAAAGTGACTTTTATTACGTAGGCAAAGTCGCATGCTTTATTTGAAGTGTGACTTAAACTTTCAAATTATTATACGTTGCATTTGCTGCACTTTTACGCATTACCAATAACCCTGTATATAGCGACTGCTTCATTGATGCTTGGGAAAGGCTCCAGAATGCACTAGGAATATTCTGTGACCTTTCAAAGGCTTTTGATTGTGTAGAACATAGCACTCCCTTAAATTAAATCAACATGGTGTGAGAGATGGGGCACTTAATTTTTTGAGTTCTTATCTTGAAAATAGAATTCAAATGGTAAATGGCATTGAGCGTTAGATCACCAGTAAAAATGTTCCACAAAGATCAAAACGTGGCCCTTTTTTAATATCTTACATATCCATGATGATAATAGAAAGTGATAATAATAATAATCCCACATTTTAGAGTGAAGAAGCTAGTCACCACCCTACCAGCAAAGACACACCAAATAGATTTATGTTCTGGTATGATGCTGTGTAGAAACCATAAGAGGCAAATTGCCACTTAACAGATCAATAAAAAAGCATACTTTTCAATTTGGCTTAAAGAGAGAGAGAGAGAAAACACTTTATTTTAATACAAGAAATAAAACAAACTTGTAATCCCAAATTTTAGAGTGAAGAAGAGAAAATTTTCAGAAATCATTTATCGGGTTGAGCATACTCATTTTTATTAAGATACCGCAATCAGTTACGGATTTGAATCCACATAATTTTAAGAAATATGTCAAAAGCATGCCTTTTACAAAAGGCATATTATAATTTAAACGATGGAAATGTTTGAATTTGATTCCAGTTGCTCACAGAAGCAATATATTACACATTCATACAAAGTTATCTTTAAAAAAGTAACCGTTGAGTTTCTTGCCAGTTTCTTTTCAGCGGATTCAACTTTCCGAACCAGTGGTAGATTTGTTTCAAACGGAAAGACTATTCAAAATTGCTTTTTAAGTCTACTTGAATAAAGAATATTTTGGTTTTGATATCATTTGTCACCTATATGTAAAAGCACCATTGAAATCGATTCAGCCGTTCCGGCGATTAGGAACAACATAGATTATTTCTTTGTCTATCATTTGTATGGGTAAATGTAATTCCAATCGTATGAGTAATGTCACATTGAAGAGAAAAATTTTCGGAGCTTTGATAGTAATACTATGAATGATCTTACACTTGTGGTCGCTATCGCTGAGTGGACTTATCTTGTTGAGCACGTGCGCTAGCGCTGCCCACACCTGCGGCCGTGACACCCAACCACTGCTGCTCACCACTTTAGGGTAGGACACCAGCCATTGCAGCCACACCTTCACTGTGGCCGTAGAAAAGAAAACAAGCTATTAAATCGTGACTTTCGATTCTAAGTTGTTCTAAGTGTTGATACAGTCTAAATTGCATTTCCTAATTTNCAAATCTTTCTACGATTAGAAGCAGAGTTCAATAAATAATAGGGCAGAACAGTGCCAGAGACTTCAAAATTATATATCTATAAATTAAGCATTTATAGATATAGAGTATATTTATAAAGAGTAATTTTAATTTAAATTCAATTAATAAATGTATAAATTAACATGTGTTTTCACTTTAATTTTTTAACACTACAGGAAATCAATATCAGGTAAGTAGGAGGTCTACCTAACACGGAAAAACATGGCAAGGGGTCTACGACACAAAAAAGTTTGGGAAACTCTGATTTAAGCGATAGAAATATTTGGACTTGATTCCAGTTGCTCACAGAAGCGATATATAAACAGTAACCGCAGAGTTTCTTGCCAGTTTCTTCTCAGCTGAATCGACATACCGAACTGGTGGAAGATTTTTTAACAACGGACAGAGTAATGACGATTTAAATATGTTTTTTTGAAGCTACTTGTTGAAAGAATATTTTGATTTTGATTACATACAGGCAGGTAAAGCTTTGTTCGGTGGATGCTCAGCTGTATAGGCAGGAAGCAACAAGGAGAACAGAGCAGCAGCCGCAAGGGATGAGGCGAGCTGAGCAGCTTCGGCCTCGCCTTCACTCAGGGCGCTCTCCTCAATAGAGAAGTCCTCGGTGGTAGAATGCATCAGCCATATTATCACACACGCCATCTGCCGAAAGTTTTAACAGGAACAGAAGTGAGTAAAACTTTTTTAGGCGCATCACGAAGATATGCAGCACTTTTAATGCTAAATCGTTTGAAGATTAGGAATTTTAAGTTGCTATTCGTCATTCAATAATTTAATATTCATTTTAAAAAATAATATAATTTAATTAGTTATTTGTAATATTGACAAAAAAGTACTTTTATTCACAATTCGCCATTTGTGATTTCAATAAATTATTTTTATTATTTTCGACATTTTTCATATTTCAATGACAATTAAATTCCTAACATAACTTCCTTTTTCTATAAACAAGACTTTAAAATTAGTTTGCCTAAGAAGTTTCACTTCTGACATGTTGACTTTGTACGCATGCACTTTTAATTTTATTTTATCAGATTTTAATTTTTTACAACAAATGAAAACAACTAATGACTACTTAGTCATTAGTTGTTCTTTTAAAAATAGTCATTATATTTTTTTCTAAATCCCAATTGGCAAGGGTTTGTAAAACATAATTGCTTAGTGTTCTAAAGAAAGTATATACATATATATATATTGTTTTCTTTAAGGCTCATACCTTAATAAGTGTTATGGAATCAAAGTTATCGGTGGCGATGAGCGGAGACAGGGAAGTGTTTAACACCTTCACTAATTCAGCAGCTGCATCTAATCTAAAACAAATCAAAATGTTGTTCAATCCTGGTGATCCTAGTTCACTCAAAGTTTTTATCTCGTGATATGCACAGGAGGTGCTTAAGACCATCAGAT
Organism: Elymnias hypermnestra; assembly: GCA_015832385.1. Taxonomy (NCBI): domain Eukaryota; kingdom Metazoa; phylum Arthropoda; class Insecta; order Lepidoptera; family Nymphalidae; genus Elymnias; species Elymnias hypermnestra. The sequence continues at coordinate 4,646,897 of JACTOM010000912.1, read as the reverse complement.
ATCTTCAAACTTAATATTATTGGTCATAAAACAATGTAATATGGCCAATCCTAAGCAGTCATAGGCATAAAATAATAGAACTAGCTTCCTATTAAGATCAGGGAACCTAAATCGCTGGAATTCTTCAAAGTCTGACATAGAAACCATGAAATGTTTATCCACATATATGTATTCATATCCTATATAATATGTGAGTCGGTATGCTTTAGAATTTATTATATGTTTATATAACAATATAAATGTTACCTGGCAGCAATTGCTAATGAGCGATAAGACCGCCTATCTGTACCTCTTGTACAATTTATTCTTGTAATTATTATTTTTTGTAATATTCACACACACACTCACTCACACAACACACACACACTCACTCAGACTCACACACAAACACTCACTTACACTCACACACAGACAACTGTTTCTATAAGAAATTTTTATGGCTGTATTTAGTAAACCTTTTTTATCATTTTTCCATACAAAAAGATACTAATGGAATGGGTAGGTTAAGATTAAAACTTACTGTTCAGCTGTGTGCAGATAATGCAAGGCCCGCACTAGTTCATTGACATATGTGTGGGAGTCCAATTTATCAGGAGCCGTAGAAGTTGGTACTGTTGTTGTGTTAAGACCTGGCAATACAGGCAATGCTGGAGCTTCCTTGACATCACGACTATTAGGAAAGATATTATTATGAAAACATATCTAAACTATCAAACTAATTATTACATATTTCATAATCACAACAATAATTTTCCCATTAGTTCTACAGTTGTTTCTCATTTCAGCCAAAAAAAATTTAAACATCAATTTTTTGTTGGTGATATGAAAAACAACTCCCTAGTGGTAATTTTTTTTTGTTGCTGCCATAAAAATTTGTAACAGCAGAATCGCCACAGTAATCGTCAATTTTTTCTGGTTATGAAAACATGTGACAATGAAAATATCCAACAAAATCTAACATTTTTGTTACTGTTATGAATACTTGTGACAACAAAAAGTTATCCAATTAAATTTGACATTTTTGTTACTGTTATGAATACTTGTGACAACAAAACTATCCAAGTAAATGTGACACTTTTGTTATTGTTATGAATACTTGTGACAAAAAAACTATCCCAATTAAATGTGACATTCTTGTTATTGTTATGAATACTAGTGACAACAAAACTATCCAATTAATTGTGACACTTTTGTTATCGTTATGAATACATGTGACAACAAAAGTATCCAACTGAATGTATTTGTTGTTGTTATGAAAACATTGCAGACTATTATGAAATTAAGAAGAAAACAACCAAATCATTTGTGATGTACTTATCGTTAAAAAGGTAATATTTTGGGAAATATGTTACACACCAAATGAGTGCGAGTCAGTTTTATTTATTTATGGGCCAAAAGAAGTCACAGTAAAAAGAAATTAAAATTAGTATACATAGGATACCTTCTTCCTTTGTAGATATCTCTTCCAGGAGGCCCATAAAGCGGAAGAATTTTATAAAACATGTGGTGTAGTTACAGACATACCTTGCAGCAGCAGCCAGCGTCCTGGCGAGGTTGGCTGGTGCGGGTGGAAAGGGTGCCCGTACCATTAGAGATCTCACGTGCCAATACACGGCTGCCAACCGTCTCCCACGGCGCCAAGCCACTAGAGCCAACTGATACAAGTGTAACAGGTTGAAAAATACTGCCAAACAATGGCAACAATATGAATTGTAGTTTTTTTATAGAAAGCAAATGAGGATAGGGTCAACTGATGTTAAATGACCTAGAACCCCCAAAAACATTTGCAAAACCAATGGAGTTGCGATTTGTTCCAATGTTAATATGATAATAATATAGTATTAATAATAAAATCTTATATCAATTATAACAGAATCTTGAACTTATAATATTAAAATCTTGAATTAATATTGAATATTGTTTCATTGTTAAAATATGTGAGTGTTACATTTCAGAGTTCAACTAAAAGAGAAATTGCAAAATTTCTTGCTGTTTTCATATCAGTTGCTTGTACCAAATTACAGACAAAACCTTTAAGTATGAAGGATACCAATGAGCAGAAGAGATTAAATTATTAAACCACTCTAAATTCGTTAACATTGGCCAGGCTGAACGTTAAAAGGAGCTATATATGCTAACACTTCAAAAAGAGAGTGATTAATCATTCCTGCTTCAAGCTGAATTTGAATAATGTAGTTTTGTAGTAATAAGTATAGTATAACGTATAGTGTAGTATAATATGTATATATACAGTAATTGTTTTAAATAATGGCATTTAGATTTTAAATTTATTAATTTTGTAGTTGTTTATATCCTTTTCTTGAAACGTGAGTATTATAGTGGGTTAGTATTTAAAAACTAGGATATAGATTAAATACAGTATTGTACTATAGTAATTTTAAATCAACTGTCGCAAGGGTGCCTTTGAAGTAACTTAGGGTCCTCTTGAAAACCAGTGTCGCGGCTTGATGTGGCTTCGATCTGAGTGGCGAACCTTATTTGCATCACATATATTTGTATGTACTATTTATTGTAAAAAGTGTAAAAGCAAATAGAGTTTTTTTATCTATATATTTGTGTGTATGTATGTATGGGGAAAGTAGTACCTTGTGAGTGTCTTAATCCCTAAAGCATCTAATAGTGGGAATGGATGATGGATGGATATATGATTATAATTATGTTACCTGGTTGTAAGGTTGTCCGGAATGCACAGATACAGCCAGCGCATGTCTGTAGAAGGTGTGAGCCACCCGCAGTTGGTGGCGATAGCGGGCTAGGTCGCCGAGGTGCACCAGGCAATGCTGGCTCGCATACCGTGCAGCTCCAGCGCCCCCAGCACCTCCAGTAATAACCCCAACCCCTGGACTCGCTTCCCACCCCTCCACTGCCCCTAGCAATGACGCTCTACGCCTAGGTACGATACAGGAATATAGGTCAAAATTGGTACCACAACTTTAGCATACAAATATATATCTCCTTTAATCCTATACTTAGTACTATTATTCTGCTGTGGGACCCACTAAGGCAGTGGATACACTTTGAACGTTGCGGATTTATTGTACGCAAACCATCATTAAGTGTTGTTGTTGTTGTTGTTGATTCGAATTTAATAGCACAATTATTTGCTGCACTTTTGCTACACAACAACATTTTTGATAATTAGTTTAACATGTTTTCATAACAACAACGATAATTTTACCATTAGTTGTACAGTTGTTTTTCATTTCAGCAATAAAAGAATTTTAAACATCATTTTTTTGTTGGTGATATGAAAACCAACTACCTAGTGGTAATTTTTTGTTGCTGTTACAAAAATATGTAACATTTTTGTTATTGTTACGAATACTTCTGACAACAAAAGTATTTAATTAAATGTGACATTTTTGTTATTGTTATGAATATGTGTAACAACAAAACTATCCAATCAAAAGTGACGTTTTTGTTAGGCACTTTGAACGTTGCAGATCTTTTGTAAGTACACCATGAGTTAGTCTCCCCTAATACCGTCAAATACCCATTTTAGCAGTATGAGAGATGGCTTTAAGTTGGAACTTTTAAGTCAGCTGGTTTCGGATAGGCCACTCCCCATAGACTGGCTAATCTATCGCATTAGCTCAGTAGTTTTTAACATAGCTTTTGTACTGTAGTAGCCTGTTACTTACTATTATATACTAAGTACTATATTGTCTAATAAAGGACTAAGTAACAGTTGCAGAACATTAACGACCCACTGTTGGGCATAGCCCTCCTCAATCACAGGAGGAGAGACGGTTTTTAGAGCATACCCGCCGCGCTGCTCCAATATGAGGTAGCAACCACAGTACACAAGTTTACTTTAATTAATAACAATAAATAATTATTTTATTAGATTGGGAGTAGTGATAAACACCAGTTACCCACAATGTCCTTGAAAGTTAATAATAAAAAATACAGTTGTTACAACTTACCTAAATGGGAGGTCCAGTTTAAAAGTTGTGCAAATCTGATGTAATAAGCACAAATAAAATCCTGCTGCAGCTTGTAGGACCCATGACAACATAGCCTGAGCTTCGCTTCGCAGTGCATTCTGAAAGTAAGGATGTTTTGAGAGAAAAAGTAATAAAAAGTTTACATGGGTAATATCGGTTCCCTACATTTATAAAGTTATCAAAAGTATCATACTGAACCTTATCTATAAGACCAGGCCTAACTACCTAAATCTTGACAACAGAATATGTTTCTATTTACACATTTCATAAAGCTATGTACATACTATATATATCAATATTGTCAAAAATATTGATATTGAGAGAGAGATATATATATATGTGTGTGTGTGTGTGTGTGTGCAAGAATCTGTGGAACGCTGGCGCCATCTGTGTATCGGCGTGAGTCAATAAGCGGCAATTCGGCGCGTCTCTCGGCAGTTCTCGAGTGACGGTCGGCCGGAGTGGTCGAATATTGAATTTGTCGCGTTCCTAGCTATTATTGTTAATGAGTTTGTGTAAATTGATATCGGGAACATTAAATGATTGAACATTATAATCCGAGTTAAATAAAGTGTTTGATTGTACCAACATTACCCACCAACGCCCACAATATGGAAATTGAATTACGGATGCCACTAATAACGATGTCGGCGGAGTACCCTATGCCTATTAAAGTAGGCCAAAATTATGTTTTTTCTCACACACTAATTCTAATGTATGACTGATGATTATATTAACGAATAACTTAAAATCTAAAATTAGGAGGGTTCCTTCGCGCCCTGTCATGAGAAGAGCCCACAACAAACTCAGTCGGGTATTATATATTTTTTTACATTCATCATTACAATATCATATATTTTTATTATAATTAAAGCAATTCGTTTACTCCCTCCTGTTTCTAGCATCTAACTAAACTTACTATTTATAGTATGATTTTTCAATCAACATCCTTTTAACAAAGAATTTATTAATTGTCATCTCTAGAATGTCTTGTGGCAGTTTATTATAGAAATGTATACAGTTAGCGATAAGACTGTCTATTGTACTTTTATTTCTCTTATATTTAAGTTTATTTTATTGTCTGTTATAACCACAAATGTACAATAAATAAAATAAATACCATACCTTTCTATCCTTAGAAATTGCCTGCAATGCTTCAATTTGTTGCTTGAAACCTACATTCCAAAGGTCTTGTTCCACTTTCTTTTCTAAGGCATAATCTAGATCTAGCACCAATACCTTTTGATATACCTGCAATTAGACATTATTATTTTAAAGCTGTTACAATAACCTGATAACAGTTATCAGGTCATTTAGAATAAAAATTTACAATAATCTGATTTAAATTAACTTGGATTTCAATTAGATAAAGAATATATTAATAGACAAGATTTCTACTTATTGTTCAAGGGAAAGTTGAAGGCAAAAGACTATAGTCTCTTCCTCATTAAGATAAATATACCAAATAAAGATATTGGTTGATACTCCTGTACCCAATTATTGGCCAGTGAGCACATGTAATGGAGTTTTCTGCTGCCATGTGAAGCAACCAAGAATATACAGATGAAGACATTGAACTATAATATACATACTTGTGTATTACAACATGTTATGCATAGCTAATATCTGAGATTCAGTTAACAGGAGATTGTTACAAGGTAAGGTAAGTTGCAACCCATTAACATCCCACTGCTGAGCATAGGCCTCCTTACTCATAGGAGAAAGGGGTTTTAGAGCATTGGCCCACTACACTGCTCCACCTTGGGATGGCAGGCGTAGTATACTAGTACACTCTCTATTTCTTCATTCGTATAGTCTGATGTAACAGTAATCCAACAAGACAGGAGAAAGAGATCAGGTGCAGGACTGTGCTTAACATGCTCTCCAAAGCATGGGTGTGGAGCACACAGACAACTACACAACTTTGGGCAAATATTAAGAAAATCTTAGTAGAAAACTCAATATAGAATAGGTTTTAGAATTTAAATTTGAATTGAAAAAAAAAGAACTTACCTTCTGCAATTGCTGCTGTGTAGCCCATAAACTCTTATCTTGTAACATTGAAGTACCACTGTTAAATTTTAATATCTTCTGCTTTAACTCTTCTGCTTCTCTATAAAATAAAACATACTTATCTAATAAAATCTAGAAAAACTATGATGCACACATAATACATACTATTTGACATATTAAAACTTATCTTTTATACTTGTAATAAGTAATAAATATATATTCTTATCATCAAAATGATTATATCCACAATGTTTAAAATAGAACTGCTTTGATTCACTAATAAAAGTCTTTAAGGAATTATTGTTAATTTAGTTTACTACTCTAATAATCTTAACTAATTTTATAATATATTTTCTATAATTTTTAAAGGAGTATATGTATCAATATATACTCCTTTAAAACATTGGAATAAAAGTAAGCAGTAGTTAACTCTTTAAATCAAATTATTTAGTACTTAAAGTGAGAATAAATATTAATTTGATTTGATATTATGTTTAGACACTAACACAAAAAAATTAAATAACAGCTCATTAATATCTATCGGTTGAGTATAAGACTAATATGGGAGAGGGATACATTAACCAAAACTAATTAATATTATATTGACAATAATATTCACTATTTAAAAATAATATTGACTTTAGTATTGATGAGTCAGATTATATAGTATAGAACTACCTTCCAGGACTTGACTGATAATACTTTGTGTTACAAGTACAGTAATAAGATGAAGTTTTAGTATAATTAATTAGTGGAGTTCTTAACTATGAAATACATGGTTTTAGAAAGGATGTTTAGTGTATAAAATGAGAGGCCACATGGTTAGTAATTATAATCCCTTGTTGGCCATTATGTATTATCTTTACAGGGAGTATAGACGTGATATAAAGAAACACTTAGCTGAAAAAGTTGATATTAAAAATTGGACTAACCTTAGCATTTGCACAGCGGCGTTTAGTACCATTTTGATAGAGGCTTAGCGCCTCGACAATTGTCATAGCATTAGTGAAAATTCCGAAAAGTATTTGGCAATCTAAAAAGGTGCAAAAAGACTAAACATAAACGATATCCATGCAGTTTAATAAATTATGGATGCTGTCATCACAGATGTCACTATTATCTAATGTCAAATTTGTGATTGACACTTGCTAATTTTTTTTAAACGAACTGTCTTATGTTAGTGCCATAGATTTATCGACGAGATGTTTCCGACCCCGTGTAAATATGGTGAAATCTGTTATGAAATTAATTTGGAGATTTATTCTAAACTAAATATATGCATTTGTATGTTTATTTTATGTATTGTTAATCTATATAATAATTATAGTATAGAGGGATCTTAGGCTGCTTCCTCTAGGAAGAGATATTAAGAAAGGGCGCGTTATTTTGTGTTAACTGCAATCTCGTTAATAAGGGTGGCAGATGTCATAATATCCTCGAAATACTTCTCAGAACGTTTTAATACACTGTAATGGTATTGTGTTTCTCATATAATCTTTTAAGATCTACATAATCTAATTAATATGGTGTTATAAACATTGATTTCATATATAAATATCAATACATAGATATCGAGAGCAAGATTTTTTGTGTAAGAAAGTATACCATGAAGTAATACACTTAAATTTCAATTGTGTATAGATATAAGATAATCAATTACTCAAGCATTGCCATACTTTATCTAGAAATACTTAGTACTTACTTGCTGTGGGTAGAAAGCACAGAGTATGTCAAATATTTCTATTTAAGCCTATAATTTCAATAAAAACTAAAAAGTAAATAAGAGTTAATATAAAGTGGTACCTCTTATTAAGTTCCTTTATTAATATCAGCCGCCTTCATTTTAATTACAATGGAAAAGGAATTTACAGTACCGGTAAGCCATGTAACGTACAGTATAAAGTTTCCTATAAATCACTCATGACTAAATAGCTTTTATTTACAGGATAAAGGCGTCATATTTCGTTATGAACCTTGCCAAACTCGTGAAGCGAAATGGTTAAGACTTGAAAATGTGTTTGAGAAATGCTATAGACCGAATATGTACGACATTGGCGGTACCTACATTGAAGATCTTCCACATTATTGGTTCTACTACAAAAATGAAATTGTAGGGAAAATTTTCCTTTTACATTTATTCGTTACCAGTCGCCGAGAAGGCACATTTAATGTATCCGTATGCAGCAGTAGTGAAATATCGTTTAAGAGGAAACAAGAAGTAGGATATCTTACTTCCCCTCTCATAACCCACAAAATTGAAAATGCACGAGAAATGTCTCAGAACTACCTTACAACGTTCAGTTTTACAGAAATAGATGTGGAAATTTTAAAAGGTATGAAACTATTCATACCAATTTCCTTTGATATTGTAGAAAACACTAGTGGGACAGATTTAATGAAGAGTACAGATTTTAGTGCACTGCTAGATGATCCTTTTGGTGCAGATTTTGTTATAGAATCTGCTGACGGTGAAAAGTTTGAAGTTCACAAAATATTCTTGAGTGCCCACAGTGAGGTATTTAAAGCAATGCTCAAAGAAAACACTGCTGAGAGTCAAAACAGTTATATGAAAATGGTAGATGTTAATAAAGAGGACTTGAAATGTGTAATAGAATTTATGTATACCGGTACTATAAAAGAAATTGAATCTGCTAACTTTTTCAATCTATTAATGTTGGCTGATAGATATAACTTGCAAGGGCTGAGACAGTTATCAGAATGTGCTCTTACATTCCAGTTAAATATTGATAATGTTATTGAAACTTTAGCTGTTGCAGATATGTACAATGCAGACGATTTGAAAATAGCTGCACTGAAATTCTTGAAATGTAATAATGTTGCAATTCATAACAGTTTGTTTGAAGAACTCAATAATGTTGAGTTAATAAGAGAGATATGCCAATTTCTTGTGCCAAGCTAAACTAATTTATTTATCATATTAATATATTCTTTAAAAATGCATGAGTAACAAATATATTTAGCTTTAATTCTTTAAGGATCATTTTATGTTGATGTAAATAAAAAATTGTGTTATAAAGAAAACATAAAAATAAACTTTATTTAATTTTAAACATAACTGTTTAAGTAGATTAAATTAAGAGTTAACTAGGAAATAAATATTATGTACGAGTTAAGCTTGTTTGTCAAGCACCACTGTCCTTCTTGCAACACTGTGCTGAAGCTTGAAGTGCTTCGGGATGCTTACAATCATTTTGGAATGTTACTTGAAGTCTTCGTTTCTGTAGCAAAAAAAAGTAGTTTCTAAAATTAAAAATGTATACATATAAGATTTAATTGAAATGCCTGTATCCTATTTATAAATATATTTATTAGTTATCTTTAAAATATTAGATAACAGGAAGTTTGGGATAGATCTAAGTTTTATTAAATGCTGAAACAGTTTTGATGCAACTTATTTTAAGTATTAGCCCCAGTGATTTTGTAATTATTTCTAAATTTTCTATAACAATTTGTATTTAAGAAATAATTGCATGTTATCTAATAAATAATTATGGTTATTAGTTTAAGGCATCCAATTTATGTTATTATACTGTAAAAGTGAGTTGTATGATTTTGTTATTTACTTTAATAAATAATTTTCACTTCAATTTCAGTGCCTTTTATGTATGGATAACATATAAGTTTGTGAGAGCAATATACCAGTGCATACCACACTTATTGTTATATATTATGTATAATTAAAGTGTGTTTATAGTTTACTAATCATTACATTGAAATTGCTACAAATCACATTTGGCAATATAATTTAGCAAATGAGGCAAATATTGCATCTACTTGTGTACATTTTACATTAATCTCTACACAATTGTTAAATAAATTAACATCTAGCTACATACACAAATATATTGTTGTTAATTTTAAAAGGCGGGCCAATCTGTTGTGCCATCATTAAACAAGGCATTCAGCGAAAGGAATAGACAAGTGGTTAACATGCAGGATAAGCAAGAAAAATGCCAAAAGTTGTCATAATATTTATTTATAATTACTGGTATCCATACAATAACCAAAATGAACCGCCGCTAAAAAACAACGCGTTTAATGTATAATCGACCTAAGTCCTAAAAGTTACCAGATATAAAAATAAAAACTTACATGACCCTATAAAAGTTTCAACTTTCGTAAATATGTGTTATTGAGGCTCTGTATATGTCACCTTTGCCACAATTAGTTGTGTTAAAACAGTTTTTTAACAGATACAAAATAGTTAAACCTTACAACAAAATACCATCACACTACTCTATGAAATGGTAATAGCAAATGATAAGACAACTATTTTATAGACTATGTTGCCGTTCGTGGCAATGTCTACAGGTTAGCAAATGGATAGTGAAGGTTATCAAAATAATGAAATTGTGAATCAAAAGTTGATTTTTTTTAATACATGTAACACAGAAACTGTAGGTACACATTCCCTTCATCACACATGTTGAATATCCCCAGGCGCCTATGTAGATAGGGTTATTTTATTAAAACTAATACTGATTTTTCTTCATCATCAAATAAACCTCCACTTTATTATAAGTAAAGGGCGTTTATACAGTTTAAGGACAATTTTTTGGACCTAATACTGAATTATCTTTATCATCAAAAAAAACTCTATAAAAAGTATAGAGGTGCTTAGATATTCATGGGACAATAGACTCACTTGACCCCTTTATATTTTTGAACAAATACTGAAATTTTCTATTACCTAAAAGGTATGCCCATTTCATAAAAAGTAAAGGATGCTGAAACAATCAGATGACAATAGATTCACTTGATCCCTTTATTGCTTTTTGGACCAACAGTGAATTTTATTTATTACCTAAAAGGATGACCATAGCATAATAAGTAAAGGACAGTCAAAGGACCTTAGATTCATTTGATTTCTTTATTTTTTTTTTGGAACAAAACTGATTTTTGTTTATATATAAAATCATATCCATATCACTTCAAAGAAAGGACAGTTAGAGGACAATAGATTCTCACTTGACCCTTTTAATTTTTTTTTTTTACTAATACTGAATTTTGATTATACCTAAAAAGATACTAATTTGAAAAGACATTAAGGGAAGAATAATTTCACTTGCCCCTTTTCTTGCTTGAAACTGACATCAGCAAAAAGATCTTTATAATAGGTAAAAGGTACTGAATTGTAAGCTGCATATATATTATTTTTGTTAAATCTAAATAAGATATAACTGTATTTATGCTTTGATAGTGTAACTATTACTGATGACATTTCATCATTTAGACATGATTGAATTTATGATGGAAATGAAAATAAATTTGCATAAATGTAGTCATTTTAATGTTGACCCTGATTATTTTGAATTTATTAATATGCTGTAGAAGACTTATTCTACAATGTATTTTACACGAACAATGGCATTAAATCTATTTCCAATCTAGAAAAATATTAGCTCTTTTTTTTGTTAATTTTTATAAGTAAGTTTTTCAACTTGATAATTGAAAAAGTCATTTTTCAAATATGTTTATATTTTGTGTCTTTTAATAAATGTTAATTGAAGAATCAGTTAATATGGGGTCAAGTGGGTATATTTACAGAATATACTCAATAGGCATCATTTTCTTTATTATTACTGTGCACCATTAGGGAATCTTTATTAAATTAAATGTGGATTAAGTGGTTGTGGGGATAAGAAGAGAATTCATTTGAGACTAGGGGAGAATATACCTAAGTATCACCACTTATTGTAAGAGAAGAGCAAGATCACTTCACTATGAGTTCCTAAGGGCAGGTGAATAAACATTATTGGATTAGATTTGAATATTTATGAAATATCTTCTGGTGGCTTTATGGTATGTTAAATGAGTCTTTTTAGGAGTTCCAGTGCTGCACAGAAGGGTCTGTATTGTAAGAAGTAAAGACTGATAATTGCATTAATCAGGTCCAGATTTGAATATTAATGACATATGATATGGTGGCGTCATGGTTTGTCACAGTAGAAATTTCCAGACTTTTTGTGTTACATGTAAAGGATATGTAACAAAAAATGCGTAGAATCGCTTGGAGGTGAGTAATTATATGAGGTCAAGTGTGAATATTCATGGAATAGTAATTTGTGGTGTGTCATTAAAGATATTTTACAAGCTCCAGAGCAGCATAGAAAAGAGTCTGTATAGTTAAGTGTTTCATTGCTTGGAGGTAAATCTCTCAGGTATGAGAATGAAATGTTCAGGGCTATGTTTAAATTTTCATGAAATATCATTTGGTGGTTTTACAGTAAGACATTACAGTAACTTTGCAGTAAGGAATTTAAAAAATTATTTAAATAGTAAAAAATCGCTCGGAGGCGCATTCCTAAGGGAAGATGTCTAAATTGTATGGGGACAGTTGTAAATATTCATGAAGTTTCCATTAGCGATCAATTGACATTTCGGAGTTGTTGGATGAGATGATGTTTATATGACAAAAGGCCCATTTTAAGACAACTCCACTCTGTCTTATTTTCTCCATACTCTGTTAGAAACCTTTCGTCTCACCAGGTAGTTACATGGTTTTGTAATGGTCAGAATACAGCTGAAGATTGAATGATATGTGGGGCAAGTGTGAATGTTAATAAAATATATCCTGGTGATTTTGTGGTATGCTATAATAACCAATTTCAAAGAAACCTTGTGCATTACAGAAGGGACTTTTATTAAATGAAAAGCATAAGAGTGCTTGTAGGGGTATTCCTACAGAGGAGGGAAATGAATTAATAATAATACTCTTTATTGTATACCTTTAAAGAAACAGAGATACATATTATGATTAAAGTTTACACAAGCAAATGTACAAGGCGGTCTTATCGCTTATAAGCGATTTCATCCAGACAACCTCAAGGAGATTGTGCAAAAGTAGTTAGGTGAATTGTATGGAGCCAAGTTTGGAATATTCATAAAATAACTTCTAGTGGCTTTATGGTATGTCAGATTAATTTATAGATATTTCAAGAGTCCCGACACATTAAAGAAGGGCTTTGTATCCTAAAATAACGGTGAGTACGTTTGGAGGCGCATTTCTAAAGTGTAAGTAAAAGAATTGTCTGGGGCCAAGTTAAAATTTTCATGAAACATCTTCTAGTGGCTTTATAGTAAGTCAGAATAGATATTTCAGGATTTCCGACACTATACAGAAGGGCTTTGTATCCTAAAATAAGGGTGGGTGTATTTTGAAAGTGCAGATAAAAGAATTCTATGGGGCCAAGTTTTAATATTCATGAAGAATCTTCTAGTGACTTCATGGTGTGTCAGAACAGATATTTCAAGAGTTCTGGCACAATACAGAAACGCTTTGTATCCTAAAATAAGGGTGGGTGAGCTTAGAGGCGCATTTCGAAAGTGCAGATAAAAGAATTGTATGGGGCCAAGTTTGAATAATCACGAAAAATCTTCTAGTGGCTTTATGGTATATCAGAATAGATATTTAAAGAGTTCTGGCACAGTACAGAAGGGCTTTGTATCCTAAAATAAGGGTGGGTTAGCTTAGAGGCGCATTTCGAAAATGCAGACAAAACAATTGTATGGGGCTTAGTTTGAATATTCATGAAGAATCTTCTAGTGGCTTTATGGTATGTCAGAACAGATATTTCAAGAGTTCTGGCACAATAGAGAAGGGCTTTGTATCATAAAATAAGGGTGAATACGGTTGGAGGCGCCTTTCGAAAGTGCAGGTAAATGAATTGTATGGGGCCAAGTTTGAATAATCATGAAATATCCTCCGATGGTTTTGTATATCAGAATAGTCATTTTGACAGAGTCCTGTGCAACACAGAGGCAATCTGTATCGTAATGGAGCGCGGGGGCGCTAGGAGGCGCGGTCCTAACGTTTACCGTTGTTGTACGAGAGGGTCCGGAGCGGTGCTTTGAAGTTTGCAGCAGCCTGCTGTTGAATCTGGTAGGCGAGTGGGTGGATCTTGAATCCGTATAATCTGTGGAGGAGATTGGCTTCGAATCACTATCACACGTACAAAATACAAATAGTATAACCTGCTAATTGTTTTGCCATATAATTACTTAACATCCGCTAACATAAAAAAATAAAAACCAAAAATAAATGCGGGCGTATAAAGTACACATGCTAAAAGTGAAACTTCTTTGGCAAATCAATTTATAAGTCTTGTTTATATTTATACTTTTTGAATTTAATTGTCACTAAAATATTAAAAGTGTCCAAAATTAATACAAATAATTTATTGAAATCTCAAATGACGAATTGTAAATAAAAATGCCACATGATTTTTGTATTAAATTTTGTTTTTGAATTTAAAATATGAAAAAGAGATTTATGAAATATTTTTATTGTATATTTTAGGAATAATAGAATAATAAATGACGAGTGACAAATTAAAATGCCACATGTTATTTGTACATATTTAAACTACCTAACCTTCAAACGCACTAGCACAAAAAGCGCTGCACGTCTTCGTGACGCTAATCACGCGTTTCACCCGTCAAAATTTTACCCTTATGCGTCTTAAGAACATTTAGGGATATGAACAGATAATATATGTTGATCGATTCTCAGATCTATTCGATATACACACAAAGTGTCATGAGAATCAGTCAAGTCAGTTCTGAGGAGTTTGGCAACAAAAACTACTACACGAGAATTTTATATATTAGATAATAATTTAAGCAGTTTTAATGTTCTTAAATATATTTGAATTAAGCTTTTTCTTGTATTTCAAATATATATTATTATATATATAAACTTTATTCATAGGTTTGAACTGGTTCATATAATTCCAAGGAGGAACCATTATAAGCATAAACTTTTAAACTATTCACTCTTTAAATCTTGGATGAATTTAATACAAATCTTGATAAATTCTATTTACCTGGGTACAAACTGTGAAGCGGGACGCTTAGCTCTGTACTCTGGGTGGACCATGAAGACCATGTGTGGGAAGCCAGTGCCGAAGAAGGCACCGTCAGTGTGGTGATGTCGTGAGGATTTGGGTGTGTACACATCCATACACCGAGGACAGTACAGCTTCACCATGGCCTCTCCAGGCACATCCGACAGACCTAACAGACATAATACATTCAGATCTGCCTGATTCAGTGATAAAATCAAAATATTCTTTATTCATGTTAGCTCAAAAAGTACTTTTGAATCGTCGAAAATTCAATACCCCTGTTCTCAGTGCGCAATCTGTGAGCAATTGGAATCAAGTCCAAACATTTCTATCGCTTAAATAATCTTCAATATTATAATATGCCTTCTGTAACAACAAAAGACAGAACCTGCTTCACTCTAAAATATGGAAATACAAGTTTGCTTTATTTCTCATATTACAATTGTATACTTCACTTTTTTTACTGTAAGTAACAGCCTATTAATGTCCCACTGCTGGGCACAAGCCTCCTCACTCATATGAGAGAGGGTTTTTTTACTGCATAAGTGAATATTATCATGGATATATAAGATATTGTTCAATATATATTGAGGCGGTACTGTGAGAATTGATATATCTTTAAATTTAGCTCTGAGAGAAGCACTAGTTCATAATTAATATATGACACATATTGCTCTTTTCTGTAATATATTTGGTTGTAAGATGTCCTTGACTCCATAACAGTAAGCTATAAAATATAATGCTAAGAAAATAAACTAAATACACCATTATGGCAGAATCAGTGATATAAACAGTCTCTCAAGAAGCCCTCCATCTTCTTTTGCTGGTGAGACTTGTCTTAATTATGCCCTTCAAACAAATTGACAGCCTCTACATATAAAGAGACAAGTATAATATCCTATTTTTATAAGACAAGGTAAATTATTTATAACTGTACTATGGAAAGGAATAAATAATCTTTTATTTAGTTTGATCACACTGAACTATACAGCTTATAAGGTTACATAGATACATTATGACACAATTAAGGTTTATGCAGAAAAAATTTGATTCAGCATCACATTGGGAATAGTAACATTCCCAATAACTTTTAGGATTCCTACACCAACAATGTGTTTTTAAAGTGTCACGTTTTAATAACTACATAATTCACAACCAAACTGACACTACTCTTTTTGGCAGCATTAATATAACAGTTATAAATAGGAGCAGCAAAATTTTGATATTGTGTCCCTTTTTGTTGCATATGGAAAATATCACACAATTCTATTTATTGTATGGCACAACTTTATAATAAATATTTTGACATCGAGCCATACAATGACCCATACATACATGTATAAAAAAGGTAAGTAGCAGCCCATTAATGTCCCACTGCTGGGCACAGGCCTCCTCACTTATATAAGAGAGAGGGTTTTTAGAGCATAGATCCACCACGATGCTCCACTGCAGATTGGCAGGCACAGTACACAAGTTTACTCTCTATTCCTTCACTCTCATAGTCCGACACGACCGGAGAGAGATCAGGCGCAGGACCAACGGCTTAACGTGCTCTCCGTGGCACGGGGGTGGAAGCACACAGCTAACTTCCCAACTTCGGGATAATATTGAGAAAATCTTAATAGAAAACTCAATATTAATTTAAAACTGGCTCGGCCCTGGACTCGAACCTGTCATGTCTGTAGCCAAATATGTTAACCACTAGACCAATGAGGCAGTTGTGTATACATTGTTGAAATAATATCATAAATACATACCAATAGGAAGCATAGTTTGACATTCACAGTAAACTCTGGGACAGTGGCCGAAGTCTCCAGCTTGAAATTTTTCCAACATCTGACAGATACCTCTAAAAAAATACATTGATAATGATATTATATACATGTCATCTATTAGTCATGCTCTATAAAATTGTAGATATGAAAACTATTAAATAGATAGATAAGCTTACCTATTTGTTAGTATGTATCGAGCATGTATCAAACCATACAGTATTTCTGAGGCTTGCTCTACTAAGTCAGATTGGTTTGGATTATCATCCAGGTCATCATCTAAAAACAAATGATATAGATTATTCTATGAGAATCCATAGACAATCTTTATACTGCTTTATATTAATAGCAGTAATTGTAACAGTATTGGTATAGTGGAAATTAGTAAATATGTGACAGTATATGACAGTGTCACTGGCGCCGTGGTGCAAGTATTCCCCTTGCTAGCTGAGGCCCAGGGTTCAAAATCCAGATTTAGAAATTTTTATTTTCAAATTTGTCTGAGTCTGGTCTAGTGGAGGGCTTTGGCAGCAAAGAGGTACCGGCAGAACAAAGAGATTTGTGTTCCGGTACGATGCTGTGTAGTAACCATAAGGGGTTTATAACCTCTTACCTAGATTAGCACGCTTCCATCTTAGACTGTATCATCACTAACAATCAGATGCGATCACACTCAAGCTCTAAACTGTCAGCAATAAAAAAAAGGGTGATATAAACTGATAACTATTTACAGAGTAAATAACAGATGGAACAGTTGACATTTTATACACACAGCATAAAAGTTAGGCAATATTTATAACATATGACAGAAGGCAGCCGCATTACTTCATAGCAATGTTATCATGGTGAGCTCTCTGTTCGTGAAATTTAACAATATAGTAATTTCACATATTAGCCTGTTCACTCCTAGGCAAAGGCCTTCTAACTTATAGAGAGCCATGCTGCCCCATTACTGGTTGGCAGACACAGTACACAAGTATGTGCAATAACATTACTTTAAGAGAGACAGGCGCAGGGCAGACAGTTTAACACCTCCTCTGAGGTATGGGACTGAAGCAACTGCCAACTACACAACACAGTAAATATTGAGAATTTCTAAATAGGTACAAAATATTAATTCTTTAAATTGCCTGACCCTGGACTCAAACCTGGGACCTTGAGTCTGTCTGCCAAATAAGCTGACTTGAATTGAATGTGTCAGCAAATTAAGCTGTTGGCCTGATAACACAAATCTCCCTGATCATGTCCAATTTGCCATCCTATTACTCTCGAGAGTGACAGAATAAAGGTATTTGTCAATACGCTTGTGCAGATATTTTTCTGCACAAATGGCAAATGTCTTCATGAGGTTGGTCAAAATTCCAGTATGAGGTTAAATTGCATATAAATTACAAGAATTTTAACTTCGTACTATATAAAAGTAAATAATGCTTTTCATTTAGTGATGGTAGAAAGGTGAAAGATTTTACTACCAAAATCTATTTACATACCTATATATTATACATAAAGTCTATCTGTCCACATTAGAAAACTTCTATCATAAACACTCACTGTGATACAAGTATGAGATATGGTTAGTGTTATGATTTACCACCAAATTTACCAAGTTAATAGCAACTCTAATTGCTTTTATCACTGGGTCAGACTTGTTTTATTCAGAGAGGAATGTGAATGAGAGCACTCTTCGGTCAAAAAACCATTCTGATTGCATTATCACTCACCATCAAGTGAGTTAACACGCTGACAATGAAGCACTTCCAGTTATTCATTTTTATCAGAATATTTACTTTCATATACATTTAGTAAAAAGCAATTAATTTGAAATGACAAATTTACTATATATGTATGTATGTATAATTCAAATTACATTCAGATAAAGAACAACAATGTAAATTAACCTTGTAACATCTAATTTCTTTATATCACATTAGTCATTTATGATTTTTGCTTAATTGAGTTATATGACAATTATGAGGACATGTCAGACATAACCTCATTCGAGCTATTCATATTACAGAATATACTTACCAGGTTCTAAATCCAGTATCATATCTAAAGCTTGTCTATAATGAGGTACTTGTTCATTGAGTCCAGTTAAGTTGAATTTATCATTTATGTAGTCTTCATCTACCTAAAATACCAATAAGTCGATCATTATAACGGGTAGACAATAAAATGATAGCGTTCGTGGGCAGTGGCACTCACTTCGCAAAAGAATTCGTTGCCTCGAAGACCGCAGAACCATGAAATCCATGATACCTCCTCCGAGCTGCTCATTTTCCTTAAAAGTTTAACACTTAAATTGTAAATTAAAACCACTATAAAATATGCAACGCTTCCTATCAACAGTCGTTCAAAACTGTTTGGCACATTCCTGTATTTTTATCCAAACATAACATGTTTCGATTAGATCACCACAATAATTAACTTAATAGCAACTAGTTTTACGATCAATAAGGCAAAAATAAGGATAACAAAGCTTAAAATTTTACGATTTAATAATTAGAAACCTCACCTTTTGGTGCCTTGATTAGCCACGCTTGACGGGACGAAATCTACCTCGGGATGAGGGAGAAATTTCAATTTGTTAGTCGTGTGAGTTTGCGTTTGTCTATGATCAACGAGCGCGAAAGTGTAAACACGCGTTCTGTATTTTTTTCAATTTATTAATAATTTTATGATGTTTTTTTAAATTTCTACTCTGTTTTTATTTACCCTTCTAATATATACATATTTACATCAGACTATATAAAAAGTGGTTATTTCGATTGACATAAATCTTTTACATAGTAGGTGTGACAAAAGTAAAAAAATCAAAATCTATTCAAATTTAACAATATAGGTTGTAAGGTGCTATTATTATATGTGCCAATTGTGTATGCCGTTACGCGTAAAATCTATTATCATTTATTCAATATAAAATTATATATTACAAGATGTGACATACAAGATATATCCTATTGAATGCAACTCCAATGCCCGATATGATGATACATGACAACGCTGTTCCAAGCCGAGGCTCGGTCTCGCACTCGAAAATTGACGGCCCCTCTAAGAGCCTGTCCTTCTTTCCGGTTACGCTGTAAAAGTCAGTAGGGCCAACAACTAATGACATTCCGACCAAAAAAAATGAATGAATAAGTGCTCATTTTAAATCTCATTTCTACTAAAATATTAAAAAATAAATAAATGCACAGAGTATACTTTATTGTTAATGGTATGGAAATACTACTGTGACTGTATCTGAATCTATTAATATTTCAAAATATAGAAATATATTTTATACCACCGACCAGAGTCATATTTTGTCATGGCTTAATATGGCATTACTAATATGTATGGAATTACTACTCCCTAGGAAATTAAGTCATAAAAGTCTTTATTACTTTTTAGTAACTGAAGCAGAAACCATAATTTTCCACAGAGTATAGTAGCATTCGTACATGTTGTTACTCGTTATTTATGTTTACAAAATTTCGCCCTCGCTTAGCACAATTCCATTGTAATTTAATTAAGTCGATGTTCAGTCTAAGAGCCTGCACATTTTGAGTCTTATTGTTAACTACAGCAACTTTGTCAGAGAGTATATCATTCAGTCATTTATTCTTGAATCGAGGAAACAATGTCAAACTTTTCACTTTTTGGTGCTCGTGTTTTACATTTTTATATTATATTAGATTATTTCTTTTAAAAATTTCTGCAAAGTAAAAAAAACATTGAGGTACGCATTTTTATTTATTATCAAAATTCTACAGCATCTTTTGTGTGTGCGTGCGTGTGTATGTGTGTGCGTGTGTGTGTGTGTGTTTGCGCGTAAATTTTAGATAAATTAAATTAGTACTTTTGGATGTACAAAAGATATCTGTGTAGTTAAAGTGTTTTATAGTTATTTAGGAGCCGATAAGTGACACATTTTGATAGTAGTTTGTATGCGCAGGTGGAACTTGAAATAATTTTATAGTATTTTTTTAATAACTCTCATTTTCGGTATATTATGGTGTAATAAAGGTTTTTCTTCTCTTGATCGCGTATATTTTTCTTTCTCTTTAAAATTGGGTTGCCATTATTATATATCGCACCTTTAAAGTCAATAACTGTTAAATTAGGTTTAGTTTAGCCAGTATTAGGTTTGGTTTGGTAACGTTATGAATTAACGCTAGATGGCGTCAGAGTCAATTTTTAATTAAATCGACAAGTTCTTGTAAATTACGTGTACTTTAGTAAGATCGCGTAGATAACTCATTTTTTGAAAAATTTCGCTTAGTAACGGTTTAACTTTAAACGTTTGATATGGGCTTACTAAACACCTACCGCCTCAAAATGTGCAAGGCCGTTCCAGCGTTTATAAATATAGAAACTCATCAAAGTGTTAAATCCTTACTCCTTTCTAATATTATAAAAACTGTTAATCCTTACTTAATATTATAAAAGTGAATGTAAGTAAGTGTCAGTCTGTTCTGCTTTCACGCCCAAGCTATTGACTCGATTTATATGAAATGTGATACGCCGATAGTTTAGAGCCTGAAAAAGAACAATAAGCTCTTTACAGTGAAACACTGCAAATAGCTCGCTAAATTTGTAAAATAATTAGCCAAAATGAGTATAAACTGCAAGTTACGTATAAAATTATATAGTACGTATTCGTTTTTTGTCTTATTACTCCATAAATTTGAAGATACATTACGTATTGTTGGGATATTTATATACCAGAATCTTCACCAATGTGTCATATAGTATTTTTAGTATCAGCGAAGTATCTGATACAGAATTCAATTAAGGAAAAAGGAATGTTATTGCATGCCGCAGCCATCCAATGCCTTAATATGAAAGTAGCGAATATAGGTCATATGAAAATAAATATGGCGTCTGAAAGTCATAAGTCGCTGCAGTCGAAATACGTATTAAATATATTGACTATTTGAACGGGTACATATCACGATGGCGATTTTTAATTTTTAATTTTGCCGTTATTTCCGATGCCGAAGGATCGTTTACCATATCAATGTCCGGGCGTTTACAAAATTGCCTGCAGCTGTGGAAGCTCTTATATTGGGCAAACGAAGCGTTCCATAGCAACTCGTGTGTCAGAACACATAAATGCTGTCAAGCACAACGACATACAAAAATCTGCGATCGCGGAGCACATTTTGCAGCAGGGAACTCAACACTGGATAGAACTTCATAGCCCGAAAGTTCTTTCCACGGACCGCCATTATATGCCGAGATTAGTTCGCGAGGCCATTGAAATTAAAAAATATCCTAATTTCAATCGTGAAGATGGTTTTAAGCTGGCTGATACGTGGAATCCAGTGGTGAAGCTATGCCAAATGAACAAACGACGCAATTTTTCAAAATTAAAACGTGACGTTGTGAGTGTAGTATGCCGACAAATGGATGTGGGTGCCGTGAAAAATAAAAGAATCAGACGTAGGGTAGACAGATTCTGCCCTTGACAGCTTGACACAACCGACCACAGCAGTATCGTCGTGACCACGATCCATGCAACTGGGTCGAAATATCGGCAAAATTAAAAATTAAAAATCGCCATCGTGATATGTACCCGTTCAAATAGTCAATATGTTAATAAACCACGAAAATTTAAGTTTAAAACAA
>JACTOM010000912.1:4595518-4623710 GCA_015832385.1 Elymnias hypermnestra | reverse complement strand
GTCTTCTTTTATACCACAACGTTCTCTTATCACACTATTTCTTACTCTGTCACTCAGTTTTAATCCACTCATGCTTCTCAACGCTCTCATCTCTACCGCATTTATTTTACTTTTGTGATTCTTCTGCCATACCCAACTTTCACTACCATACATAAGTGTTGGCACCAACACTCCAGCATGCACTGCCAGTCTAGCCCTTTGAGACACCATTTGGCTATTCATAAAGACGTGCAGAGCACCATTTACCATATTTACTGCATTCACTCTCCTTTCAATATCACTTTCACATGTTCCATCTTTTGTAAATTTAGATCCCAAGTATACAAATTCTTTCACCTCTTTCACTTGTTCCCCAACCATCAAAATATTGCCATTCATCATAGATTCATCTAGTTCAAAAAGCATGAATTTCGTTTTGTTTACATTCACTTCCATTCCTTTCCCTTTAAAAGCTTCATTCATAATATTTAGCATCTCCTGTAGCTCATTAGCGGATGACACAAGTATTACATGATCTTCAGCGTAGAGTAAACATTTGACGAGTAATTCATTCATTCTTAACCCATACATACTTTCTTTTAAATCTGTCAAAAAGTTATCCATGAATCGGTTAAATAGCCATGGTGACGCAACACATACCTGTCGAACACCTCTTTCGACAGGAAACCACTCCGTGTATTTATTCTGATACAAGCATTAGAACCCTCATAGAGAGACTTCAATGCTTGAACAATCGTGAAAGGAAAGCAAAATTGCTGATTTCATTATGCGCCAAGCAATATTTCATATTTACTCACCTTTTAAATCTTTCCTGGACTTCCACAAATAAATCAAATTCAAAATAGCCAAATCAGTTCGATTTTTAGCGAGACTAACGAACAAACATTGATTTGCATATATTTTTTATATTGTATAATCATATGCATTTAGTAAACAATTATCATGGTGAAAGATAGATCCTTTAATTTTGTTTATAGGTAAAATAGAAGGGCTAATTTATAAAATATATAAAAAAAACGTGTGTCTTGAGACGCCCGACAGAAGTGATAACTTAAACTAATCTAAGTAGAATTATTTAATATCAAAATTGTTTAACTTGAGCAAAGCTTAGATTACTATTTAAATTTTATGTTTATTAATAAGATACTGTAAGGAAAGATTATTTATTAATGAAATCTTTTATTGAAGTGAAATTTCTTTACAGGCATGGGGGTAAATGGGGCGATTTTATGCTGATTCATTTGAAGGTTAGGTACTTTTAATATTTACAAATAACATGTGGCATTTTAATTTGCTACTCGTCATTTAATTAATTTAATTAATAGTTTCTAACATTGACAAAACACGTGGCGTTGAGATTTCAATAAATTATTAGTATTAATTTTCGATACTTTTTAATATTTTAATGACAATTAAATTTCTAAAATATCTTCCTTTTTTCCTCTACAAAGTCTCAGAAATCTAAAGTTTTTATGAATAAATATAAACAAAACTTAAAAATCAGTTTGCCAAAGAAGTTTCATTTTTGACATGTGAACTTTGTACGCACGCACCTTTAATTTTTGTTTAAATTTTAGGTTGTATGTTCACTTTCAACGGTATATGTCTATCGCACAGTAAACAATGGGTAGAGAGAGGGGGGAAGCGTCAGTCCGAAATGCAGCTATCGCTGTTAGCGCTGGGTTAGAGTGAGACAGGAGGAGCCTGCATACCGCTGCCGCAGGCGTAAGAGAGAAGGAAGCCTATAGACTGGCTTCATAACGTGTTATACAACGCGACTTTTCCTTTTCGTCTAGAAAATAGTATATTTTTATGTAACTTAGAATCTATATTGTTCACGATCTTTCCCTTTTTTTTTTATTGCTGACAGATTAACGCTTGATTGTGATCTCACCTGATGGTAAGTGATGAAACAATCTAAGATGGAAGCGCGCTAATCTGTTAAGAGGCGATATACCCCTTACGGTTTCTACACAGCATCGTACCGGAACACAAATCTCTTTGTTTGGCGGTACGTTTTTGCTGGTAGGGTGGTAACTAGCCACGGCTGAAGCCTCCCACCAGTCCAGACTCAGACAAATTAGAAAATACAATTTCCTAGATTCGTCCTACCGGGGATCGAACCCGGGACCTCCGATAGCAAAGCGAATACTCGCACCACTGCGCCAGCGAGGCCGTCAAAGAAAGCCTTTCGTATAGAAGATATTATATTTTGATTAATTTAGAGTCTATATGTATATAAATAGTTAGTAAAATAATATAAGAAATGTTATTGTCGACTATAGAATGTAAACTCTGTGATTGGCGAATAATAGAACGCCAATCATAAGATGTACTTTTTTTACGAATAAAGAGCCAACTAGCGTCGTTTGCTTGTCACAATAGTATCCGCGTTTCAGTCGTAAACACAGCTAGGCATATAAGAAAGCCAATTCGGCGCAAACTTTCCTGCTGAACAACAGTTCGATTGCATTCATATATCCTAGTCAGGTGACAAGTAGACGGCGGGACGTTGGGTGAAGAGTCTGGTGGCATTTTTCATTAATCCTGAATCGGCATCTTCGCGAGTATGAGCTGTCGAAGGGGCTCACAGTATTTCATAATGCAGTTTGTATATTCCTGCCCTGTAAATAATATCAGATTGAGCCACAGCTAAGGGTGGCCGCGTTTAATAACTCTTATTATAATTCTTTAGTCACCATTGTATAAAAATTTTAGCGTTGTAAATAATCACAGTTTAATGTGTAAAATATTGATAAAGAAAAAACATGAAATTTTACAATATCCAAAATAAAAATAAACTTGTCCAATGAATAAATAAAATATATTAAAAAAAGAAGGCTTTATTGAAAAAAGGAAGGGACATAATAAAAAAATTAAGAGTAAATAAATTGATCTACTTCATTAAACAAAAATAAAATAGCATTGTAAAGGCACCTCATAAAAGTTGTGGTTTCTTCTTAGAACGTGTGAAGGAAAACCTAAATTTGTCTATTATTCTATTAATATTTTGTAGTTTTGTGTTATTATGTAAATGCTTAATGTAAGCCATAAGTACTAGTTTAATAAGCTTACTTGATCAAGGAATTATGACTTGATTGGATTCGATAAATTCAAAACTCTAAATTATAATAAAGAATACCCAATTTAATTTGTTTGATTGTGACTACCGTAACGTTGGAAATAATATTATAAAATTACTATATTTAACGATTAAAATGTATTGTAAAAGCCTAATTGATTAGAAAATTTTATGTCATATAAAACCTTTTTTTATGAAACCTTATCTGTGGTAGCCCTAGCCTCATCTCGTCCCGGTACGCTGCAGCATTTTCAAGGCCAGTTGTTTCAGTAGGCTGCAAGCAGCCGGCGGCGGCGCACGATGTTATCCGCGCTATGACGGCGCCACGCGACCGACGAACCGACGACAGTGTCGAATTATTACCCCTCAAGTCCATGCTAGTAAATAACAATTACAGGGAAGATGAAGTTTATTACCCACCGGCCCCAACATTCAATCACAATCCGTCGAGTTCCAACCTATACGACTATACTCTACTCTCCAAGCGTACACCGGCCTCTAAGCGGTACGTATCCCAATCAATGTTTTGCAATAATTGTAATTTTGCAATATTTGTAAGCTACATTAATAATTTATTGTACCTATCCTATATCTAAGCTAAGCTTGATATATTTAATGACTCGGCCAAATCATTTAAAAAGAAAATAATAAAATATATGTCTTCCCATTAGGTTCTATATTGTTGTGTTGTTCTTTTGTAACTTTAGATTTAATTTCATAAATATTTATTATTATTATAACTATTATTATTTTATGTATAGTTTTCAAATAGTTAGTTTTTATTGTATTTCTTTTTTACGAAATTGTGCATGCTGAGTTAGTGGGGTATACAATATAGATATTCTCAATTAATATTATGTTAAGTCACATTTTATATTGTATACAACGTTGGCTTCCTAATAAATAAATAAATAAATCACTTTTAAAACTCTCGATGTTTATATAAGTGAGGATAAAACAGAGAACAATATCCCTTTGTTATAATTTATGCAAGTATTTACGAAACCATGAAACTCTTTCAACAAACGTATATATATGGATCGCTGAATATTTTTTATTAAATAGCCGAAATATATTGTGATAAAATAAATATTATAAGCTGTAGATAATTGATGCTCGCAATAAAGTTTTAACTATAAAAATTGAAGTAGGATATAGATTTCTGTCTCGACCTAAATTTCCGACTTCAATAATAATAATTTTGACATCAATTTCAATGTGATAAGACCTCATTAGTTTTCTGCTAACTTTTAATGAATATTTTATCTAATGACAAAAAAAAAATTGAAAATATTCTTTATTCAAATTCTTAAAAGCTTTTGTGAAATGTCTTTAGTCTTTCCCTTAAATTATTATACACAAAGATATTGAGAATAAACCGGAAGGAGAATCAAATAGTATTTCTTAGTAACATTGTATAACATTTAGCTTCCGTGTGCATTGGAATCAAATCCAAACATATCTATCGCTTAAATAATCATCAATGGGTTTTCCTTACATGATCAAATCAGAAATGAGGAGACCCGTAGGAGAACTAAAGTCACCGACGTAGCCTACCGAATTGCAAAAGGTAAGGTAAGGTAAGTAGCAGCCCATTAACGTCCCACTGCTGGGCACAGGCGTCCTCGCTCATATGAGAGAGGGTTTTTAGAGCCCACCACGCTGCTCCACTGCGGATTGGCAGGCATAGTACACAAGTGCACTCTCTATTCCTTCACCCTCATAGTCCGATGTGACGGTAATCCGACACAACCGGAGAGAGAGATCGGGCGCAGGACCGACGGCTTAAGGTGCTCTCCGAGGCACGGGGGTGGATCACACCGCCAAATTTTTCCCAACTTCGGGCAAATATTGAGAAAATCTTAATAGAAACCTCAATATCGATTTAGAATTGGCCCGACCCGGGACTCAAACCCAGGACCTCATGTCGAATTGCAAAGCTGAAGTGAAAATAGGCAGGGCACATAGTTCGCAGAACCGATTTACGTTGGGGCCCGAAGGTGCTAGAGTGGCGGCCTCGCACCGGAAAACGCAGCGTCGGCAGACCTCCCACCAGGTGGACTGATGATATCAGACGGGTCGCTGGCAGCCGCTGGATACAAGCGGCGCAAGATCGGGCCCATTGGAATCCATTAAGAGAGACCTTGGTCCTGTAGTGGACGTCCATCGGTTGAGACGACGTAATCTTCAACATTATAACATGCCTTTTATCAAACGGTATCTTGCGTGTATTAAAAATATTTCATAGTTTAGAATCCATTATTACATTACCAACGGTACATTATTGACAAAAAAACATCCTTTAAAAAAAGCATATAAATTATTATATAACAATTAACCATGATAACATTATATCGAACCTTAACATTAATACAGACAAAATAAAAGTAACTAAAATGCGCCATCAGAATCAAATGGATGGGTGCCCATAAGGCTGGCAGCGTTACCTCTTTGGACAGCGATACTTATACGCTGTCCGAAGTACCACCCGGCCTCAGGGTCACTTTTAGCCTCAGGACCCCACGGTCCCAATGTCTCCACGCCAAAAGGCACAAATATGTATTCTAAAGCAAGGCTCTCATATTTGCGCCTCTTGGCGTTTTCAGCTAATGACGCCGCCGCTCCCGCTGATTTGGAGGTAGCGTCAATGTGAGATGGTGCAAGCGTATCAACACATGTAGCATCCCACACCAACGACCCTCCTTTTTTCCAAGGCATCAACGACATACCATCAGGTCTCTTACCATCATCACGTGCAATAGTTTTAAATTTAGTATGTCGACAGGGCTCTTTAGACATCAAGATAATCAAAAACCTTACCTGTTCTTAAGTTTTCTTTTTCTATTTCAATATATAGTGATATAGTTACGCTCCATGTTGAACCTATGATAAACTTAGTTCCTTGTTCGGCTATAGACTCTCAGAATACTATCCTCAAGATGTGTTCAAAGTGCCCGAGGAATCCCATTCTTAAGTATTGGCTTGCAGTTCATCATGACATAAATAAAAAAGTAAATAACATATTATAAATTTGTACAAATACGAAAATGACGAGGAAGCCTTTTATTTAATTTTGATTGTAATTTTAATTTAAAATTTATTTTAATTAATTTAATTTAATTTATAAATAAATGTATAATAATTACTTATATACCAAAATATGATATAATACATATACCTACATAAACAATTACATAAATAATTATAACGGGCGGAGGATACACTCCGGCAGGGGGACCAAATGGCCGGGGGTCAGGGCTACAGGCTGAGAAACCGCCGGACTATCCTAGCCGAGTCCAGCAACTCCGCCTTTTGCATCCTTGCTGCGATCGAACTGCCACGGAACCCCAGTCGACTCAGGTGGTGAGCGAGACTGACTGAGATCAGACCATTCGCAGATATTACGATTGGGATGATTTCAGTGGATCCCACTCCCCACATGGCGGTGATCTCGTGCGCCAGATCCAGATATTTACGTTTTCTCTCTGTCTCAGCTCGCACGAGATTCTCGTCATACGGGATAGTGATATCCACTAAAAACTATTATTATTATTAATTATTAATTTTAATTTAAGTTTTGTTTTTTTTCTGTATGTTTTCTGTATTTGTTTTGTTTTTTATGTTACTAAACTATAAACTGGAACAAGTGCNATTTTTGAATTGGCCCGACCCGGGACTCGAACCCAGGACCTAGTGTCTGTAGTCGAACATGCTAACCACTAGACCAATGAGGCAGTTCATACATACATATTATACATACCTCAGTATTAACCGTTATCCTATTGAATGATATTCTCTTAAAAGCAGTTTCACCTGTAATTTATTCATGCAATTAACCTCTGGAACGCGCTTCCTGTCAAAATTCGCCAGTGCCAAAGTATCTCCATATTCAAGAAACGTGTAGTGGAGCACTATCTCTCCTTATCGCAATAATATATAGGCATGGAGAAAAATGTATTATATACCTCTATATGTATCTATTCTTTATCTGTATTTATTTCTTGTATATATCTATATATATGTGTATTCGTATTAGTATGTATGTATAAGTATTTATATGTATGTATTTATTTCAAGGAACTGCCTCATTGGTCTAATGCTTAGCATGTTCGACTACAGCCATGAGGTCCTGGGTTCGAGTCCCGGGTCGGGCCAATTCGAAATAGATATTGAGTTTTCTATTCAGATTCTCTCAATATTTGCCCGAAGTTGGGAAGTTGGCGGCGTGATCCACCCCCGTGCATCGGAGAGCACGTTAAGCCGTCGGTCCTGCGCCTGATCTCTCTCCGATCGTGTCGGATTTCCGTCACGTCGGACTATGGAGTAAAGGAATAGAGAGTACACTTGTGTACTATGCCTGCCAATCCGCAGTGGAGCAGCGTGGTGGGTCTATGCTCTAAAAACCCTCTCTCGTATGAGTGAGGAGGCCTGTGCCCAGCAGTGGGACGTTAATGGGCTGCTANGTATTAGTATGTATGTATAAGTATTTATATGTATGTATTTATTTCAAGTAATATATGTTTCCCTTTTAACCTATAAACACCGCCTACCTTCTCTCTCCTTTCTTTGACGGTTTCCCTATACGTGGGGTTGTCTGGAAGAGATCGCTAAATAGCGATAAGACCGCCCATTGTACACTAGAATTATTTTAAGTTAAGTCATTGTATTATGTTTTTTTTGTGGTGTTCAATAAAGTATACTATCTATCTATAATCAGAGTCGAAGTCCAGAGTGTCAAATGTCGTGTATAGGGAAGTTCTGAGACGATGTATTTATAAATAATAATTTTTTATTTTTAAAAAGATTCTTTCAATATCTGTAGAGTATTTTTAAATTGACTAATGTCGGACATTCTACGTAAATGATATTACGAATTTAAGAATCTATTAGTTAGCTATAGCCTGTTTTGAGCTGTTTTGCCTTTTCGGGGTTATGTGGGGTTTGCAAGGCTTGTTGTGCAATTATTATTTTTATTGTTTATTGTTTTAAGTGTATTTTACTCACAGTGCTCTGAATAAAGCTTTCTTTCGATATATTCGTTGTAAAGTAAAAAATGTATATTGATTAGATTATGAATTAAAAACTAAGTGAAACAAAACTTTTATGTTAATTAAAATAAATCTATATTGCGATTTAGTAGACTTTCTACTGCCATGAGTAGTGGCGTTGCTAGTGTAATATAGATCAATTACATAAAGCATCACATTTATGTACGAAACTTTGTTTTTAGACTGTTGCGAACTCAGCCTGCGCCGACTCCTTTGTTGACGCTGTGCGGGGCGCCGCCTCCATCACGTAAACGTGAGGAGCTCACAGCTATCGCCAACTTGAAAAAGAAGGTGGCACCAGCTCTCTTGCACCATGACAGGTAATATTGTCATAACCATATAATATTACATACATAGCATCACGCCTTATTCCCATAGGGGTTGGCAGAGACCACGTCCTTCTATTTGCCACGATCCTTGCATACCACCTTCGCTTCTTTCATTCTCATTAAACCTTTCATCCAAGTTCGTCTGTTTAGACTACTCTTGACCTGGCCCTTCTTTAATATGTCCTGGGTTTAGTCCAGGAACGTTCGCCTTGGTCTTCCCCTTCCAACTTTCCAACTCACTCTTGACTCATAAATCTTTTTTGTCAGTCTCCTTTCATTACATTTACATTGAACAAGGGTTAAAAATTAATTATAAAGAGGTTTTTGATAAATATACTTGTAACGTAAATTGCTTTGCTAGCAGTTAGTCCCGGGTTCGATCCCCGGTAGGGTAAATTTAGGAAATTGTATTTTATAATTTGTTTGAGTCTGGACTGGTGGGAGGCTTCGGCTGTAGCTAGTTATCACCCTACCGGCAAAGACATACCGTCAATCAGGAGATTTATGTTGTGGTACGATGCTGTGTAGAAACCATAAGAGGTAAATTTCCTGTTACCAGATTAGCGCGCTTCCATCTCAGACTGTATCATCACTTACAATCAGGTGTGATTACAGTCACGCGCTAGTCTGTTAGCAATAAAAAAAACAAAGATGATGAAGATATGTTAGGAATTTAAAGAATATGATTGTCATTAAAATATTATGTGTCGAAAATTAATATAAATAATTTATTGAAATCTCAAATGAGGAATTCTAAATAAAAAATGCCACGTGTTTTTTGTCAATATTAGAAATTATTAATTGAGTTTTGGTTTTGAATTAAAAATTTAGAAAAGAGGTTTTATGAAATATTTTTTATTTATATTTTATGAAAAGTGGCAAATTAAAATGCCATATGTCATTTGTAGATATTAAAACTACCTAACATTCAAACGAATTAGCATAAAAAACGCTGCATATCTTCGTGACGTAAAAATTTTAACCTCATGCTCCTAAAGGAGTTTCACTTCAAAATTCGTCAAGGAATTCGTTACAGGTTCCACTATATATTATAAATTACCAGGTAATTGGTCAGCTTGTTCAGCTACAGATCATAAGGTCTTGCATTCCAAACTCCAGTCCGTCTTACCAGTCTAATAGGATAAATTTATAATAAAAAAAAGCTTTTTTTATTTTGAAATGATGCTACAGATCCACTTAAATTATATACTTCTAATTTAAAACTAGCTGACTGGCACAACTTTGTCTGTGTCACATAAAAAAGAAAACAAATTCAACAGCCATATCAGAGGTTATAGTGAGCCAACTTTTGCGGACTTTTTTTTCAGAACTTTTAAAGAGGGACAGTAAATAGTTAACGTTACGCAAAAATTATGTATGACAGAACACATAATTTTTAGCGCGCTAATCTGGTAACAGGAAATTTACCTCTTATGGTTTCAGCACAGCATCGTACCGCAACCCAAATCTCCTGATGTATGACAGAACACATAATTTTTGCGAAACGTTAACTATTTATGCAGTACACGAGGCGAAAGCTCTCGAAAGGATAAAAAACCCCATTTTTAAACATCTTCAATGGTGTACCGCTTCTATTAGCATTAGCGTGACAATATATAGCTTATAGTCATTTTCGATAAATAGGCTGACTAACAATATAAAAAAGATTATAAAGTTTTATAAAGTTAAACACTTCGTTTGGACCGAATTCTCGTGAGCATTGACGAACCTGGTCAGCTTTGGAGCGCTGTAACAGAGTTTTAAAATACTAAAATTAAAAAAAAAATGTAGGCAAAATTATCCTCAAGACCATCTACAAGATTGGTCTTTAGTAGTTTTTTTTTATAAAATGGATATAAAAAAGTTATAGAGCAAAACAGATTTTTTTATATTAATATTCTCAATTTTTTGGTTATAACTTCTTTGATTTTAAAATTAGCGCAAAAAGTTATATAAATATATTTGTAAGCAAAGCGATTTGCTACAAATTATGTCATTACAAATTTTTTGTAGGACACATAGTTTCCGAGATATCTTGAAAAAGGTGTTTCCACCCCTTTTTCCTGTGTGGCGGTCGGGGGACAAGGGCGGCAACCCCACAAACTGGGGTTTAAGCTTTTCTTGACCCCCAAAACATGAAATAAAATTGTGTCCTCTAAAAAATGCAAGATATAATTTTTATGTGCTTAAAAATATAATTCAAAGATATTGAAATATATGCGTAGATAAAAGCTTATTAAACACGAAAGAAATAGCACATAATATATTTACTTCAAGTATATATAATATTGGATACTTTGACTCGTTTAATTACATTTAATAACACCAACATTAAACACTTTATAAGCAGTGCATGTAATTATATTGTATTTTATAGTCATGGCGTGCTATCAATCAAACAGCGAACAATGGAGGTAAATATATTCGTGCGTGATTTTCTTGTTAACTTGACATTTATTTTCGTACAATTGACCTTTTATCAGACTATCGTGGGCCCTTGTCGATGTGTTAATAGATTAAAGTTTATATAATTATAACTAACTGTGATTATATTATTGTGAAAATTAAAAGTAGGCTAAAAAGGTTATTTTCTTTGTCTTTTGGTAACATCTACCGTTGACTGCCCCATTGGTCGGGCGAATTCAAATGAAGTATTGAGTTTTAGAACTGTCTCATTGGTGTAGTTGTTGGCATTTTCGACTACAGATCCAGTATCGGGTCGGGCCAATTCGAAATCGATATTGAGTTTTCTATTAAGATATTTGCCCGAAGTTGGAAAAAAATAAGCGGTATGATCCACCCCCGTGCCTCGGAGAGCACGTCAAGTCCTAGGTCCTGCGCCTGCGTCTCTGGTCATGTCAGATTCCCGTCATATCTCATTATGAGAGTGAAGGAATAGAGAATGCACTGTGTACTATGCCTGCCAACCCCCTGAAGCAGCTTAGTGGGTTTATGCTCTAAAACCCACCCTACTATGAGTTAGGAAGCCTTGAACCCGCAGTGTGACGTTAATAGGCTGCTACTTGCCTTTTTACCTTACCTACATACCGTGCCTTAATCTATCTTTATATATGGAGTTGAAACTTGGACCCTAAAGGCAAGAGAAAGAATTCCTTGGACAACCAAACGCACAAACGTATCTATTCTATCGCAGCTCGGAATCAAGGTCAGGCTCTCGTAGTCGTCGTCGTCGCTTCAACCGATGGATATCCACCGCTGGACACGAAATGATGCCCACAAGGCCCGATCTTGCGCCACCGGGCTCCAGCGGCTATCGGCGACCATCCTTATATCGTCGGTCCACTTCGTGGGGGGTCTTTCTATACTGCGTCGTCTAGTGCGGGGTTGCCACTCCAGCACCTTCAGGCCCTAACATCCATCTGTTCGTCGGATTATGTGCCCCGTCCATTGCCACTTAAAGATCGCGATTCGTAAGGCTATGTCGGTGACTTTGGTTCTACTACGGATCTCCTCGTTTCTGATTTGATCGCACGCTGAGTGACTCTGAGCTTTCGTATGAGACCCATAGTCAGCGACCACGTTTTCGATCCGTAGGTAAACACTCAGGCTCTCATATGTATGTTATCAAAGAATTTTGTTTTTTTTTCGGACACGTCATGCGGCGAGAGGACTGCTAGGAAAAGCTCGTAATCAGCGGTAATACAGATCAAAAATGATCTCGAGGCTGTTCACTGACACTATGGGCTGACCTAAATGAGACCAAACAAACTACTTTCTATAACCTAGCAAAGCCAGCAATAGAAACGGGTGGAGAGCGTGGACCCGTTCGTGATTGGGATCTTACCAGGACCACGATCTTCAGTCATAAAGAAGCGATTGTAGAGAGAGACATACCGTAAAAATGTAGTCCTTCCGTAATGTAGACGGGTATTGAGTACTGATGTTATCATATTGTCACAGGCTTGGGAACGACGCGGATGTGAATAAGGAATAAAGGTGCGTAGCACCTACGTAGAGATATCGTAGACTCGTAGAAGTGCTACAGCTGGCGATTTCTACGACATGCCATATAATGGCTACGTCGTAGGAAAAATCGATGTAACATTAAATCTATATGTCGGAGAATAAGAGAGAAAGGAGAGCATTAAGCATAGGGTCGTAGGGTCCTCACCCGAAATCGTCATTAATGGCTTCCATAATTTCCATACTGTGGGCGATTGTTGGTTGGTGGACTAATTAACTCTGATTATAATGATCAATCACTTAATGTTCCCGATCTCAATTTACACAAACTCATTAACAATAATAGCTAGGAACGCGACAGTTTCAAAAGTCGACCGCATCGGCGGGCCATCAACCGAGAACTGCTGAGAGTCGCGCGCTGGAATGCCACTTATTTATTCTGCTCCACGCCGATAGATAGGTGGCGCCAGCGTTCCACAGACTATTGCACACGGACCAGCCATCCACAGACTATTGCACTCCGACATATATATTTATAAAATCAAATCAAATCAAATCCAATCAAAATATTCTTGTGTTATGCTATGTGTTAAGCTTTTATGCGTAATTGGAATCAAGTCCAAACATCTTTGTCGCTTTAAAAATCTTCAATATTTTTATACGCCTTTTGTAAAAGAACGTTTTTAACATATTTCATAAAACTATGTGAAGTTATTCGGGTATCTTATTAAACATGATTTCTGAACCTTTTTTTCATTAAAAGTTTGTTTTTATAAGTAAGTAAGTATTAGCCCATTAACGTCACACTGCTGGGCACAGGCCTCCTCACTCCTCGGAGCGAGGGTTTTTAGAGTATAGATCCACCACGCTGCTCCACTGCGGGTTGGCAGGCATAGTACACAAGTGCACTCTCTATTTCTTCACTATCAAAGTCCGATGTGACGGGAATCCGACACGATCGGAGAGAGATCAAGCGCAGGATCGACGGCTTAACGCTCCAAAGCACGGGGGTCGATCACACCGCCAACTTCCTAACATCGGGCAAATATTGAGAAAATCTTAAGAGAAAACTTAATATCGATTTTGAATCGGCCCGACCCGAACCCAGGACCTCATGTCTGTAGTTGAACATGCTAACCACTAGACCAATGAGGCAGTTTTTATATCTTGTGTTAAAATTGAGTTTGCGGATATATAAAATGTTGTTCAATATAAAGGTGCTTATACGTACTTTTGCGCAAACAGAGGATTATAAAATTTCCCACACTTGTAATTTATATAGAGAAGGTTTGAGAATAATATTATTTTTTTTTAATTATGCATTTAAATTATATTATATAGATAAATTAAATTTTACACACTCTACCATGTATTTGACATACACGCACTCTTTTGTGTATAGATAGTCTGTGGTGTAATTGAGTATAGATTAATAATGTTTGTCAGATATCAAACGATGAAAGAGTTTTTACTACGTCACAGAGAAATCTTGTATGTAATAAAATTATTTAAGTAAAGTAAGTAAGTAGCAGCCCATTGACGTCCCACTGCTGAGCACAGGCCTCCTCACTCATATGAGAGAGGGTTATTAGAGCATAGACCCACAACGCTGGTCTACTGCGGATTGGCAGACATAGTACACAAGTGCACTCTCTATTCCTTCACTCTCAAAGTCCGATGTGACGGGAATCCGACACGATCGGAGAGAGATCAGGCGCAGGACCGACGGCTTAACGTGCTCTCCGAGGCACGGGGGTGGATCACACCGTCATCTTCCTAACTTCGGGCAAATATTGAGAAAATCTTAAGAGAAAACTCAATATCGATTTTGAATTGGCCCGACCAAAGACTCGAACCCAGGACCTGTAGTAGGATGTCTGTAGTCGAACATGCTAACCACTAGACCAATGAGGCAATTGAATGATGTTATCGCATGGTTTTTTTTTTGCAAAAAAAAACTTGTTATATAGTCTTTGTTTTAAACATATATTGTTCTTATTTAAATTAAAAGTTCATTGAATTTGATGGAAAAATTGACAGTAGAGCCTTAATAATGTTAAAAGTGATAATTTAAATTAATTATCGACTTCGTTCTGTCAAAATGATTTGGAATGTGGCAGATTTCAGTTTTACGAATGATTTTAGAAATGTGATTACAACAGTACTAAATATCTTTAGCTCTTACACTTTTGTGACTATTCAATTGATTTTGAACTTCCTGCAGCGATAATAAAGTGCAAATTGACAGTGAGGTCAAATTGACTTTATTTTATTAAAATAGAAAACGTATATATGGGAAACGGAAAAGGGCTGTTTTTAGGGTTTTCCCCTGCAATTATTCGAACTTTTCTCTCCGTAAAAACCATCCTTGGACTTCAATGAACATTTAAAAAAAAGAATTGTCAAAATTGACCCAGGCGTTGTTGAGTTACGCGCTTACCGACATATTTTGCGATTTATTTTATATTATAAATGACTATTCACATAAATTTGAAAAAAAAATGGTAAAGGGTTGATGGAATTCAAAAAATGAATAGCCTAAAACCTTCTACAGTTAATTCCGCGTCGAATGGTCATGGTCAAGTTTATCGATAACAAAGAAAAAAAATGTTGCTTTTATATATACGAGTATATAGATTAGTTAATTATTTATTTTGCTTTTAATAAATCTATTTCCTTTAATACATGCTATTGTGTTCTACTTGGAAATTTGTTATAAAGAATGTTCTGGGTAATTTTCACACTGTTGCTATAATATCCTTTGTTACCGTTTCACGGTAAAATCTTTATTACAGTGTTAACTCCGAACACGCACGTAAATAAATACTTGATTGGCTTTTTAACCCTGTAGCACCCACAAGGTTATAAAGGGGTTCAGAAATCTATTTCCGGGCTCGGTAATACTACTGGCATGTCTTTAGGGTAACCATAAACGAAGAGATAAGATCGGGACAATTTGAAATCCTTTATTTAACCTTTGGTTCCCGCAAAATCGCAGCTTAATAGCGTGGTGGGTGTATGTTCCACTCCTATTGATATAGCTCTCACTCCTCAGCATAGTGGGATCTATGCTTGGTGATGAGTCAGATTGGAAAGCAGTGGCATTTTGCGATGCTGGTATCTTGAACTGGAGGGGTCAAAGGGAGATTACGATGGATGCCACTCTCGCGAGAGGTTGGTGTTGGGAGGCGAAGTTTTGCTCGTTTGCTCTCCATGAGCTGATCTTTTAAGACTGATCCATCCTAGAGTTCCAGAGCTGAATGCGTTAGCGAACATCTGCACCCCACTATGAAGGGTGATGGATGAGGAGGGTCCACTGGGTTTTAGCGGGTATCATGGCACCGTCAGCGATTGCCACACTCCCGATGGAGATTGATACATCATTCAAAGTGCATTATGCATGTCTCAGCGAAAAAAAAGAAGATGTAGGCCGTGACATCTTATCCACCTACCACCAAAGACATACCGCTTCTATGTTACGAATTCATCGTCATCATCATCATCATCTCAACCGATGGACGTCCACTGCTGGACATAGGTCTTCTCCAAGGATTTCCATAAAACGCGGTCTTTTCAAGTCATCGGTCCATCGTCCATGTCTCTAATGTGTTGCCCCACCCAGTAATAGTTGAAAATTTGCACTTGAAATAGTAAATGTTACGAAGTACTAAGAGGAAATTTATCTTTTCAAGGATAGCGTGTTACCATCTCAGATTGTATCATAAGGCGTGACCACAATCAACCTATACTTTATCTAAACTAATATTATAGAGAGAAAGATTTGTGTTTTTGTGTGTATGTATGTTTGTAACGTTTTCACACAAAAACTGGACCGATTAAAAAAAATCACCATTAAGAAGCTTCATTTTCATTGAGCGATAAGCTACATTTATTTATGAAAACAAAATAGGGATCCCTAATAAAAATGCATTTATGTAATCCAAGGTGTGAAAAAATAGAACAAGTGTTCTACAGTTTTTTAGAACGTATAAATATCTACAAAAAAGTCCGGGATACCATATGTCCAACTACAGTAGTTATGCCACCATAACTACTTTTTTAAAAGTGCTGATGATAATCAAACCATATTGCTCATATCTCTGTATTAATCTTTATCCTATTTTATTAAAGACCGTTTCAATGTCTGTAAAATACTTTAAAATAGGACATTCCAATCAAAATATACAAATAAATTGTAGCGACTCTTATAACTGGCCCTGCGGCTGGTAAGTTAGCTCATATTCCAAGGATGCTTATAATACCCATCGATACTGTTTTTATTGTTATTAAGTCGATGTCGGGCATTCTACTTAAATGTCAATGTTATGTATTGCAGAAAAGGGCCGTTCGTACGATTTACAATATGGGTTCAAAAGAGTCGCTAAGAAACAAATTCAAGGCAGTTAACATAATGACAGTTCACTGCGTATATATATTAGAATACTTGTTGTACGTACACAAAAACATTGACTCTTTTGATAAAAAGAGTGAATTTACATTATATAACTTACGAAACAAAACAAACTTTGTTATAAATTCTAGTAGGCTGCATAAAATTAACAACTCATTTAAGGGTAACTGTATACGTTTCTATAATAAACTCCCGCAAGACGTTTTAGAGACGTTAATTAATAAATTTAAAGTCTTTGTTAAAAGAAAATTGATAGAAAAATCATATTATAAATTGCAAGAGTACTTAGACGATAGAAACGCGTGGGAGTGAACGAACTGCTCTAATTTGAATTTAAATATATTAAACTAATACGATATTGTAATGATGATGGTAACAAAAAACAAAATACACGACTGAATTTGTTGTGGGCTCTCCTCGGATCAGGGCGCGAAGGAACCGTCGTAACTTTAGATTTTAAGTCGTTGTGGAGTACCATCATCAGACGTACGATAGAAAAGTGGAAAAGAAAGAAATATATATCAATTGACGATTCAAAAGTGCTGTAATATGCCTACTTGATATGATTTTGATTTGTTACGAATTTGAAAATGCATTATTTAGATGTATAATCGTTGTAAAGTAAAATCTGTATTTTGATTAGATTATGAATGTAAGTGTTTATCTAATAATCAGAAAGACAGTAATTAAAAAGTAAGTGAAATAATATAATATATATTAGCAAAAATAAATCTATAGTCGACTATCTAGAACTGCCTCATTGGTCTAGTGGTTAGCATGTTCGACTACAGACATGAGGTCCTAGGTTCGAGTTTTCTATTAAGATTTTCTCAATATTTTCCCGAAGTTGGGAAATTGGCGGTGTGATCCACCCCCGAGCCTCGGAGAGCACGTTAAGCCGTCGGTCGTGCGCCTGATCTCTCTCCGGTCGTGTCGGATTCCCGTCACATCGGACTATGAGAGTGAAGGAATAGAGAGTGCACTTGTGGTCTATGCTCTTAAAACCCTCGCTCCTCGGAGTGAGGAGGCCTGTGCCCAGCAGTGGGACGATAATGGGCTGCTACTTACTTACTTACAGACTATCTACGCAGGTGAAACTGCGAGGCATTGCTAGTATGGAATAACAACACGCTTAGCTGTAATAATTATTAGAGGAATATCCCGATTAACCCTTAGAGCTTGGTAATTCTACACGTCAGTGTATACATCGTATAATCCCACAGCTAATAGCTCATCGTGCAAATAGAATTAAGCGCTTTTATGAAACTTATTATAAAGCGTGTAAAGAGTGTAAACGTCTTTTAAAATAATTCCATCGTGTTTTTAAACGTTTAATAAAAGTATGAATGGGGACGAAATATCACGTTTTTTATATTAACTCCTAATATACAATAACATAGGGTTTGTCTAGACTTGATAAGAGGTTATAAACATTTAATTTATGATATATAAACGTGAGATATACAGAAGTGTTTTTCTTATATATTATAGAACAAATTACTCGGCTGCGTATGTCTTTCTGTGTGCGATAAATTCAAAAAGTACCGTTTTGATTGTCATGTAAAAGTAAGTAGCAGCCCATTAACGTCCCACTACTGGGCACAGGCCTCCTCTTTCCGAGGAGCGAGGGTTTTTAGAGCATAGACCCACCACGCTGCTCCACTGCGGATTGGCAGGCATAGTACACAAGTGCACTCTCTATTCCTTCGCTCTCATGGTCCGATGTGACGGGAATCCGACACGACCGGAGAGAGATCAGGTGCAGGACCGACGGCTTAACGTGCTCTCCGAGGCACGGGGGTGGTTCACACCGCTTCGGGCAAATATTGAGAAAATCTTAATAGAAAACTCAATATTGATTTTTTAATTAGCCCGACCCGGGACTCGAACCCAGGACCTCATGTCTGTAGTCGAACATGCTAACCACTAGACCAATGAGGCAGTGGATTGTCATGTGCTTTTCCCTAATAGATAGTGTAATTCACGAGGAATGTTTACGTATATCTATATATATATAAAAGCAACTCTGTTATTCTTTGTTATCGATAAACTTGAAAACTACAGGACCGACCGGCATGAGACCATGACTATTCGACGCGGAATTAATTGTAGAAGGGTTTAGGCTATTCATTTTTTGAATTCCATCAGCCCTTTACCATTTTTTTTTTTTCAAATTTATATGGATAGTCATTTGTTTCTGATACAAAGCGTACAAAGACCGGCAAAATGTCTAACGTCACTTCAATGCTTATAAACGCGTTTCCACATACACGCACTACCACGCATCCACCCACGCACTCCCACGCATCCACCCACGCATCCACAAGGTTGTGACATGAATTATTAAACCGTTGTCTATAGCAACGGTTTTGTTAATTAAATTCTAGGTTATGTAAATATGGCCTTCATTTATGCTACCATCTTTTGTTTCAAAACAAAAAAGATTCTGTGTGTCATTTAATCGATTGTGTTTTGTTTAGTATTTGTAAAACTGAAAGCTGCCATATTCCAAATCTTTTTGTCGGGTCTGGTAGTAATTTATATAGGTTTAATTAAATATGGTTGGAATATAACGATAATTGTTAGGAGTTTCGAAAGAGTGAGGCTTTCATCGAAAACGATGCCCTTTTTTTAGATAAATAGCAAAATTTATTTGGTGGGATTTAAAATCTGCATTGGTATATATTAACCTTTTATTAAAAGTCCAATATATCCATTTTTTGTCCTAAAAAATGTTCACGTGCAATGTAATTGTAAAGTTATTCAGATTTATACAATATTAATATACATTCTGTTTATACTTAAAGAATATGTACATATTAATTAAGAAATGTATTTATTATTATTTAAACATTATCATATCTGAATAAATATCTTTTACTTGTTATTTTTGTTCCAGGAGGACTTCGAGAAATAACAACAATTCAAATAAAGACGACAACGAACCCGAACAGCTCGATAACAGACCGAAACTTTTACAAAAGGTAACTACCCTCATTAGAATAAAACGATTGATTATTTAGGTGCAGTATTTGGAATAAGCTTGTAGCATAGAAAATTATGATTATGAAATGAAAAATATTCTATGTATATAATAAGTCGGATCAAATTAATAATCAGTATCAGTAGAATCTATTTGGTGATTGTGACTGGGAATTTATATCTGTATATATAAAATCAATTGTTGTTCGTTACCCACTCAAGTCATTTCAACCGATGGGACGTCCATGCTGGACATAGATCTCACCTAATGATGCCCACTGTGCCCAATCTTATGCCCCCTGGCTCCAGCGGCTACCGGCAACCTTATGTCGTCGCTCCACCTTCGAACCCAACGACTATCGGTTCGTCGGACTATGTGCCCCGCCCATTGCCACTTCAGCTTCTTGATTCTTAGGGCTATGTCGGTGACTTGGGTTTTTCTACGGATCTCCTCATTTTTGATTTGATTGCGTAGAGAAACTCCAAGCATAGCCCTCTCCATCGCACGCTGTGTGACTTTGAGCTTTAGTTGTTCGTTACTGGACTGGACTTATATATTATGGTTTTGAATCATTTGTGGAAGACCAGGGAAGGATGGATGCGGAAAAGGTGAATAAATATGAAAAAAAATACTTGGACATAATTGGATAGAAACAATATTTTCGCTTTCCCTACTTGTCAAACATTTGATGTTTGTCGCGTCGTTTAGAAATCAATTAAATTTAAAACTCGCTTAGAAATGAAATCAAATTTATAAGTATTTTTCTTTTTTTTTAAGTCTATTGTTTGATGTTTAGCTATCTGTGTCTAGCTTTTAGAAATCAATGAAATTTAAATGTTTTTTGGTTTTAATTGTCAAATGTTTAATGTTTTCCTCGTCGTTAAGAAAAGAAATTAAATTAAATTTAAAAGTATTTTTCTATAATTTTTAGTTTCAGAAAGTCAAATGTTTAATGTTCGTTGCGTTGTTTAGATGT
Organism: Elymnias hypermnestra; assembly: GCA_015832385.1. Taxonomy (NCBI): domain Eukaryota; kingdom Metazoa; phylum Arthropoda; class Insecta; order Lepidoptera; family Nymphalidae; genus Elymnias; species Elymnias hypermnestra. Next base: position 4,602,957 of record JACTOM010000912.1, on the reverse strand, counting down.
TAATTAAATTTAAAAGTATTTTTTTAATATTTTTGGTTTTGAATATCAAACTTTTGACCCCCCGTTCAGAAATAATACTTTTGTTTTTGTTTGGATTCCATTCGTTTTGATATTTGACATCTACAACCAATAATTTCTGATTACGAATTCTTCTTGTTCCGTTTATATTTTGACCATAATATAGTTCAAACATTCTTCAATTATCATTGAGATTTACTTGCATATATTGCACGCATCTATTATAAATACATATGTTTTTAATGTTAAACGAGATTGTAATAAAATTTTGATAGGGAGATGTATTATTAAGCAGCAGCGGAGAGAGGGATGCCACCGTCCATGTGAGCAGAGGTTGAATATAGTGGTCTGTATAAGCGGTTTGATGTAAGCAAGAAGAAAGAGAACAATGAATTTAGCGAGTTGACCGTGTAAGGGGTGACACTGATGAAGGGAAGAAGGGAATCGCGTGCACGTACCTGGAGTATCAGGCTCTTCTGCTCCTTCCCGAAGTAGGGTTGTGCACGGGCGTGGATGCGGTGACGAAAAGCACTATCACTGCACTACACGGCCAGCGGCTCACTCCTTCGGTAGTTCATGCGGTTCGTATATCTTCAAGATGAAGATACGAGCGGAATTCTTTGCGGTCGGCGAAAACACAACTTATCGCGCCGTCAAGACATAAAAACCAAACCAAAAATTGATATGTATATTATGAAATGAAATGAAATAATAAGTTTACAATTGCTTACATTTGTTTGTTGCTTACAATTGGCTCTTAAATAACGTGAGTTACTGGCTCCTGAACTAGATCTAACTGTGTTTCAGGAACCAGTACCCACTCCGCCTATAGCTAAATATAAGAAAAATTAAATAAAATAAACTATAGTTATGAGATTAACGAAAATCGGTAATTACAAGACAGAATTTAATTTGTAATTTTTATCTAAGTACCTACGTAAGTTGCAGACCAAATTAATATGTCGGAGTACAAGAGTCTGTGGAACGCTGGCGCCATCTTTGTATCGGCGTGGGGGCAGAGTTAATAAGTGGCAGTCCGGCCCGTCTCTCGGCAGTTCTCGAGTGGCGGTCAGCTGGAGTGGTCGACTATTGAAACTGTCGCGTTCCTAGCTATTAGTGTTAATGAGTTTGTGTAAATTGATATCGGGAACATTAAGTGATTGAACATTATAATCCGAGTTAATTAATAAAGTGTTTGATTGCACCAACATTACCCAGGAACGCCCACAGAATAAGAAATTAAATAATGGATCCCATTAATGACGGTGTCGGCGGAGAACCCTACGCCCCTGTGCTTTATGCTTCTCCGTTTTCTCTATTATTCTCCGACATATATTTGTCATTGTTGGTACAATCAAACACTTTATTAATTAACTCGGTTAATAATTTTCAATCACTTAATGTTCCCGATATCAATTTACACAAACTCATTCACACTAATAGCTAGGAGCGCGACAGTTTCAACAGTTGACTGCTCCGGCCGAGTGCTACTCGACAACTGCCGATAGACTCCCACCGGACTGCCACCATTGACTCTGTCCACGCCGATAGATGGCGCCAGCGTCCCACAGGAGTGTCCATTTGTGCCCGTGTATATTTTGAAGGTGGTAAGTGATGCATGCGTTGTTTATTAGTGACTGTACCTTATGAATATGATTCGGTTATTTAATTAAGTTTTCTGTCGTCTCATACTCGTACTCTTATTCCTCTAACCATAAGTTTAACAATTTTTAACCATAAATTAAAGTCGTTAAGTTTGGTAATTCTAGTTTTAGGAGAGTGCCTGATTAAATCGTTACTTTCTGTGTAGGTAACAATAGGGCAGTAGACGTTTTATGATATTTCCGTATACAACTAAATACGAACCGAGAGCAGTTTTTTTATACAAATCTCTTGTAGAGAATCAAATAGGTAATGACATCATTACTTTAAGTACAGCTCTTTGGGCTCGTTCTAATTTTAGCAGACAGGTTTTTGCTTATAAAAAGGCATTCATATATAGTTTATAATAACGCATTGAAACCTGGTGTTTTGGCATCTCACGGGACCAAGAATGTTGTACCATTTATTGAGAGTTTCTATTAAGTTTTCCCATTGGGCAGGTTTTAAATAATAGTTGTCTCATTTAAAAAGGCTGCCTCTTATTGAAATGTACAGCTATTCCATTTTTAGGAGAGATGGAAATGTTAATAAAAATGCATACTTTTGATGTTGTGAATTTAATATGTATTACATTATGTTTTACGTGGAAAGAATATCAAAATAATACAGTTAGGTTTATAACTTATTTTTCATATCGCTCGTCGTCGTCGCTTCAACCGATGGATGTCCACTGCTGGACATAGGTCTCACCAAATGATGCCCACAAGGCCCGGCGATCCTCCTTCTATCGTCGGTCCACCTTGTGGGGGGGTTTTCCTACACTGCGTCGTCCGGTGCGGGGTCGCCATTCCAGCACCTTCCAGCCCCAACGTCCGTTGGTTCGTCGGACTATGTGCCCCGCTCATTGCCACTTCAGGTTCGCGATTCGTAGGGCTATGTCGGTGACTTTGGTTCTGCTACGGATCTCCTCATTTCTGATTTTTCATATACGTTATCAGTATTATTTTTACGTTAGGGCATTTTGTACACTTTTACTCCCTTTTTTTTTAGATCAAAACCTGAGATAATACTGACAAACAAAGCGTGTGCGAAAGACATTCTATATTTGTAAACAACAGTGTTAAAAACCTGTTCTAATTTATCACATTTACAGAGGGAATTTAGTTACAGTCTTTCTTTTTTATGCGCTGGGAAATGCTTTAACGTACATACTGAAAATGGGTCAGGAGTGTGGGACTCGGCGAGGAAGGAGACCTCACAATACCCACTAAAACCCAGCGGAACCTTCTTCATCCGTAAGTGAGACACCAGAGGTTCAGCTTACGCTTTCTGCCCTAGATGAGTCCGATTTTGGATTCATGGAGGCGGGAGCAGGTGTGCAAACAAACGTCGCATGGTATCCCGCCTCCTTCGGCGGTGAGAGGGAGCATCTACTGCATTCTCCCTATCTCGTCCGTGGGCCTCCTTTAACAAGATTAGTCTCACAGAAAAAGGCTTCCGCCCAACATCTCTCACTTAACAGCATCACGAAAACAATGCTCTTAAGCGAGATTTCCCCGCCGATCCAAACCAAAACCAAAACCAAAACAAACTTGTTATAAATTTTATTAGACTGCATAAGATTAACAACTCATTTAAGGGTAATTGTATACGTTTCTATAATAAACTCCCACAAAACGTTCTAAAGGTGTCAATTAATAAATTCAGTCTTTGTTTAAAGAAAGTTGATAGAAAAATCGTATTACAAGTTGCAAGATTACTTAGACGATAGAAACGCCTGGCAGTGAACGTTAATTAAAATATAGTAAACTAATATGTTATTGTAATGATGATGGTAACAAAAAAAAATACCCGACTGAGTTTGTTGTGGGTTCTTCTCGCATCAGGGCGCGAAGGAACCCTCGTAACTTTTAAGCCGTTCTTGAGCACCATTATCAGACGTATATTAGAATCAGAGTGTGGAAAAAAAATATAATTTGACGATTCAAAAGTGCTGTAATATGCCTACTTGAATTAAGATATTTTTGATTTGATCAGCTCCACCTAGCAGTGCCACTGGCATTCTGCCACAGTATGATGTGCTAAGTCGATAGCTGCACCACACTCGTGGCAAGCAGGCGACTCCTCTCGGCCAATTTGGTGCAGGAACTTTTTAATGCACCCATGCCCGGTTAAAACCTGCACCAGTTTGTAGGAAAGCGTCCCGTACCCCTTGGAAAGCCATTGGTCTAGATGAGGACGGATCGCCTCCACAGTGGGAAGTTACAAAGTCCTAATTATAAAGGTAAAAATCGAATAAATCCTAGAAATCAAATCTTATTTAATAAGGTTCGAAAAGTCCCATTAATAGAGGTGAATGAAAAAGTACCGAGACCTCATTGCAACTCTCAATAATAGAGGTTTCTCATTTATTCAGGTCCCATTTAACCAAGTTGCACTGTAAGGTAGGTAAGGTAAGTAGCAGCCCATTAACGTCTCACTGCTGGGCACAGGCCTCCTCACTCATATGAGAGAGGGTTTTTAGAGCATAGACCCACCTGGTTGCTCCACTGCGGATTGGCAGGCATAGTACACAAGTGTACTTTCTATTCCTTCACTCTCATAGTCCGATGTAACGGAGAGAGATCGGGCGCAGGACCGACGGCTTAACGTGCTCTCCGAGGCACGGGGGTGGATCACACCACCAACTTCCCAACTTCGGGCAAATATTGAGAAAATCTTAATAGAAAGCTCAATATCGATTTCGAATTGGCCGGACCTGGGACTCGAACCCAGGACCTCATGTCTGTAGTCGAATATGCTAACCACTAGACCAATGAGGCAGTCCTCAGTTGCACTGTACCTCTCTTATTTACGTAAATTTATATAGTAAAAATGACTGCCTCATTGGTCTAGTGGTTAGCGTGTTCAACTACAGACATGAGGCCCTGGGTTCGAGTCCCGGGTCGGGCCATTTCAAAATCAATATTGAGTTTTCTATTAAGATTTTCTCAATAAATGCCCGAAGTTGGGAAGTTAGCGGTGTGATCCACCCCCTTGCCTCGGAGAGCACGTTAAGCCATCGGTCCTGCGCCTGATCTCTCTCCGGTCGTGTCGGATTCCCGTCACATCGGACTATGAGAGTGAAGGAATAGAGAGTGCACTTGTGTACTATGCCTGCCAATCCGCAGTGGATCAGGAAGCCTGTGCCCAGCAGTGGGACGTTAATGGGCTGCTACTTACTTACTTACTTTTTTTTATATACTATAAATGGGCAGTGTTAACTTTTGTCAGCAAAACTGTAAAAAAAATAGTTTTTAACCGCCTGGGAGCGTTCTGAAGAACTCCGCTCGTTTTAAAAGAACTTTTTACATAAGACTGCAGATTTCTTATAGAAATGTTCATTTGAAAAATGTATAGTAAAGAAGATCGTTGGCCTTGACCTACATGTCTGTACGTGACAAGCGGTTAGGCTTTATCCCAACATGATTTTTTGTATGAAACGAGGCTTACGTAATCACTTTACTTTTAGACGGGTGGCTCTTATAAGCTTTTGATAAACTAAAAATAAACTCGTTTTCTTTAGCCACATATATCTGTGTATAATATCTAAAAACTTCAGCTTTTGAAGTAGTAAGAACCAACAACCAGCCAACTGGTAGGTTACGCATACCCTAGAATTACTTCCGAGTTGAATAGGTTTCCACTCGATGTTTTCCTTCACCGGAATAACACGATGATGGTTTGAATTGAACAGCCAAGTACGTAACTTTCTTTTTATAAAGAGGAACTTAGTTGAGCCTTTTTTTCTGTTGGGAATTGCTTTTACGCGCCCCTGCTGCGAAGCAAGGAGTGTGGGAGTCGCTTGAGAAGGCCAGAATATCCACTAAAACCAGCGACACCCTCTTCACCTTGAATTAGCAAAGCCAGAGGCTCCCTTGCGCATTCCCTGACACTCCTGGATAAATGTGAGAATGTTCATGCCGCCCAGCCTCCTCCGTAGGGAAGCGGTAGCTTCCCGTTCTCTTAGATAGATAGATGTATACTTTATTGAACAACACAAAAATAGGACAAAAGAAAAGTACAATAACTTAAAATTAACTGAACTTAGTGTGCAACAGGGAGGTCTTATAGCTTAATAGCGATCTCTTCCAGACAATCCTTGCGGTTAGGGTGACCCGTCAAAGAAGAGAGAGAGAAGGTAGGCGATTTTACTATAGAAATAGACATACACATGAAGATCCTGAGAATTAGATAAAGACAGAACTTAGTAGAGCCTGCCCGAGTTTCGAAGCCATGAGTTCACGTAATGAGGATCCACGAATGTCACCAGTAGGCTATTACTATCTAATATACTGTATAATTCTCATCTGAGACGTAACTTACCTTGAAGCATTGCCCTTGTCATTTGAAAAGCTCGCCGGCGAAAATAGGGACATATCCTTGACCCAATAAACGCGACCTTCGTACCTGAAATCCCTTGAAATCCCTCAATACTATGCTTAACCCTTTCATGAAAACAGAATGGTCGTAGATTGAATAAAGGCAGAAGGATAAAGATCTCATTTAAACGCGTATATATTCGAGTTGCCTGAATTACATTGTATAGAATGACGATTCCGTTATATATTCGTTTATTTTTAAAAGTACTGAACGGATTTTAATACAGTTTTAAGCAGTAGATAAAGTGATTCCAGAGGAAGGTTTTTTTATATATAACATACATATTATAGTATTTAAAGCCAGAATATTCTATTGTAATGTGATGTCGTAGCAAACATATTTATGTGCGCTTAAATTACACACGCTGGCTAAACCTTATTATGGATCAAATTAATGTGTTACGGAGTTGTACATCTTAAAAGACCGTTGAAAATATCCGGTATGGTGTGTATATATATATATACAACCGACAGGCTTCGTTCTGTCAATAAATAAAAATTGTAACAAAAAAAGAACCGCCTTCAAAACACTTACAAATATATTAATATGCTCTAAAAAGTAAGAAATAATTGCGTATTCCTTTATAGTGTTCTTCGTATTCTTATATTCGGAGTCGGTATCAGCCAAGGTAGATGTTCTGCGCGTGTCCACTTGGCAGCTCTCGCGTCTCTCCCACTTATAGCTATATATGTAGGTACCTCGGCTGACACCGACTCCAAATATAAGAATGCGAAGAAAACTATAAAAGAATACGCAATTATTTCTTACTTTTTAGAGCATATTAATATATTTGTAAGTCTGTTTTGAAGGCGGTTCTATTTTTGTTAAAATTTTTATTTATTTATTGATTTTTAGTGAATCTGAAGTAAACGTCTTGCAATGCAGCAACAAACGTAAGCTCATTGCTATTTGATTACAGACACTTATATTTTCTACCTTAAACCGCACCCTTACTGTAAGCCGTTGAGGAGATCCATTGATCTTCGTATTTAACTACGACTAGCACTTGACCATACCGAAGTTACGGTAGGCAACTGAAATTTCTGGATAACCTGGAGAAGATTCTGTCGAGTATCGTTCATTTGCTCCTAAGAATTTAAGAGTTCCGTCACTTTTTCATGGAATCCTTCATCAGAACCTAGCCAAACTATCACAAAACAACCCTTATTTCCAATAAATCAAATCAAAATATCTTTATTCAAGTAGGCATTTTACAGCACTTTTGAATCGTCAAATTTTTGTTTTTTCTTTTCTTTTCCACACTCTAATTCTAATGTACGAGTACGTCTGATGATGATACTTCCAGAACGACTTAAAATCTAAAGTTACGAGGGTTCCTTCGCGCCCTGATCCGAGAAGAGCCCACAACAAACTCAGTCGGGTATTCTGTTTTTTTT